>JARKHS020024078.1:0-77500 GCA_030143305.2 Amblyomma americanum
GCATCCACTGGCCAAAGAATATCAACAGCAGCTCGAAACGGACGCATAGCACAGTTCGCGTGCGAAGCTTGGCTTCGAGTTAGGACGTAAATAGTTGTCTGGAATCCTGCTGGGAAGAAGAAAGCTACGGCCCCACTTTCGGATATGTTCCTGCGAAAGGAGCCAGATGGTGCTCGAGGATAAGGGGATTGGTGCATTCTTTTGAGATGCTTCCACGACACCTACAGAAAAGCTGCCCACAACCACGATCGACAACACCAAGACGGAACTAGATGAACCGTTTACACTAGGCGAACTACAGGCAGCCGTAGAGCAGCGGAAGCCGAAATCGACCCCCGGACACGACGAAGTAACATGGGAGGAGCTCAGATACAGCGATGAAGCACATGACCAGCTCCTAGCTATCATAAACGAACCTTGGAAACCGGACTATTGTAAAACACAATCTGATTATCATTTATGCACTTCATAACCAAACAAGGCAAATACTATACAAAACCAGAGAACCTATGCTCAACAAATTTAGAGTCAACAGTCGGAAACTGACCGAAAAAATGATGAATATAGAAATACATCGAATACATACAATTAGGGTTGCACACAGCAAAGCCAGCATTTGGCATTTCAGGGATGCGGTCACGTAATCCGTTCCTCTTCATTCCGCAGTTGTGGATCGGTGTGCTGTTGGCCATCGCCAGCTGCTTCGCCGGGCCGCCTGTGCATGAAAAGGAGTTCGTCATCCAGAACATCACCGCCTTCCACGTGGGTCCGGTGCTTCATCCGACGCCCTGGAATTTCGTGATAAGACAGTCAGCGGCTACACGCACCGATGACAGCGTGCATGACCAAGGAACAGCGCCACCACATCACCAGCCTATAAATGACCCACTCGGGACCGGCGCGCCCACTGGGCACGGTGGCATTTCAGGGATGCGGTCACGTAATCCGTTCCTCTTCATTCCGCAGTTGTGGATCGGTGTGCTGTTGGCCATCGCCAGCTGCTTCGCCGGGCCGCCTGTGCATGAAAAGGAGTTCGTCATCCAGAACATCACCGCCTTCCACGTGGGTCCGGTGCTTCATCCGACGCCCTGGAATTTCGTGATAAGACAGTCAGCGGCTACACGCACCGATGACAGCGTGCATGACCAAGGAACAGCGCCACCACATCACCAGCCTATAAATGACCCACTCGGGACCGGCGCGCCCACTGGGCACGGTGGCATTTCAGGGATGCGGTCACGTAATCCGTTCCTCTTCATTCCGCAGGTGAGGAAACGCTACGCAAAATGTATTCGTTCTAGTGATCCCTTTCTATTTCTGCTGCCGTGCCCACGGATGTGTTGGTTCTTCTATCGAGTTGCTCTGTACTTGAAAGAATTGTTAGCGCTGGATGGTGATATTGAGACAAATCCGGGTCCCAATAATGCACAACTTTCAAAACAACTGGAAGATATAGCTGCAGACATCAAAGAGATAAAAGAAAAACGGTTGACTGACATAGAAACTAAACTAGACGCAGTATCGAGACTGGAAGCCAAAATCGTTCTCTGTCAAGACCAGCTCGAATCTATGAATCGTGTAATTCAAAACCTGGAAAACAGAATAGATGACTTGGAAAACCGCAGCCGTAGATCGAACTTAATTGTTTACGGCTTCAAAGAAGAAGATGACGAGACTTCTGAGTCCTTGGAGCATGATGTTAACCAAAAGATCATTCAGGACAAACTTGATCTCGTACCAGTTACCATAGAGCGCATTCATCGTTTGGGAAAACCTGCAGAGAACAAAACTAGGCCAGTTATATTCAAGCTCCTGGACTCCCGTCAAAAAACCAAAATTCTAAAGCAAGGACGTAAACTGAAAGACAGTGGTATATCGATCGGTGAAGACTTTTCCTATAAAACAAGAGACATAAGAAGAAATCTCTGGAACAGTACCAAGCCGAACCGCGATAAAGGCGACAAAGTTTCATTAGTTTTCGACAAAATTTTTATCAAGAGTCAAGCCTACGTTTGGAACTATGAAAAGAACGACAAGGTGCCTTTGCGAAAAAACTATCGTACGAAACAGACACGACCCTTGACGCCTTCAGTGGTGCAGTCAACTCCATAGATCACGCAATTCTAAGCCATAAAAAGGTCTCTGCTTCTAAATACCGATTTCCCCAACATAAACGTAATAGAGGTGACAAAGGAATTGCGACAGTGACAGTGAATAAGCATCTCCGAATAATTAATGTTAACGCTCGAAGCGTCGCCAATAAAACCGAGCAGCTTGAAATCCTTCTCCTACAACATGACCCTCACGTTGCGGTTATAACAGAAACTTGGCTGCACAGCGAGATTACCGACGACCTCATCTTTCCACCCTCGTACAAGGTATTTCGCAAAGATAGGCCCTCGAGAGGTGGAGGAGTTGCAGTACTCATTAAAAATAATATACAGGCTGTTTCGCTAGAAGATGTACCTGATCTTGAGTGCCTTTGCATGAAACTGTTTTGCTGGGGACATTGCTTTATTTTGTATGCAGTTTACAGGCCTCCTAATGTAACGCAAGATTATCTAACTAATTTACAAGTTCACATGTCAAATTACAAAAAGAGTAAAATATTGCTATTCGGTGATTTCAACTTACCTGGCGTTGACTGGGAACATCTGCAGCCATGTTCCGGGTACAAAAAAAACGTGGATATTGTATTCGACATTATGTTCACGCACAACTTGTGTCAAGTGGTTCGCGAGCCAACCCGCGAATTTCGCATGAGTAATTCAGTGTTGGATCTTGCATTTGTTCCCCATGTTTTTCATGATTGCAACGTGTCTGTCGCACCAGGACTTTCAGATCATCATCTTGTTATTGTTTTCATTCCCATAAAACCGCTTGCCAAGACAAAAACGTGTAAAGCACATCGTATCATGGACTTCACACGTGCCGATGACGCCTCAGTTATTGAGCATCTTGAAACATGCATTGTCGAATTTGATGGAACCGACGCCTGCGCACTCTGGAATCAGTTTAAGAAAATGTGTCACTATTGCCTTATAAATTTCATACCTGTAAAATACAAAAACATTCGCAAGCAGACGCCTTGGATGACACACAGTATCATTCATCTCAGACGCCGAATCAAAAGGCTAAAAAAGCATCGTGCACAGCAGAGCACAATCAACCATTTAAGAGAAAACCTCGCCCTTGCTGTACGCCGTTCAAAAGATTATTATTTCAAAACAACTCTGCCGAACTTCATAAAAAAACGACCCGGGTAAATTCTGGCACCACATTAGCGATAAAAAAGCCCCTATATCAGAAATGACTATCAACGGTACAACGGTTACCAATCAGCCTGCCATTGCTCACCATTTTAACAATTACTTTCACAGTGTATTTTCTAAACCAAAACCGTACGATGCACCAAGCACAACTTCAGCACATCCATCTGAAGTTAACTTCATCTCGTATGATGGTGTCGTTTCAATGTTACTAAACCTGAAAACTAAATCATCCCCAGGGCCCGACGATATTCCTAACGGTTTTCTTCGGAGGTATGCTGAATCTCTGGCCAGGTTTTTGGTTATTATATTTCGCGCGTCATTGTTAACCGGGTGTGTACCTGAGGACTGGAAGATAGCCCAAGTCGTACCTGTATTTAAAAAAGGCGACCGCCTTCAGGTGACCAATTATCGACCTATATCCTTAACGTCATCTTGCTGCAAATTAATGGAACATATTGTCGCAACTAGCTTTAATGAATTCTTAGATCGCAACAACATTCTGACAGATTACCAGCATGGTTTTCGCAAAGGGTTTTCCACAGTAACTCAACTACTTTCAGTTATCCATTCATTTGCGGCATCACTTGACAATAACAGCCAGATTGACGCGATCGTTCTAGATTTCAGTAATGCGTTTGACAAAGTTCCACACCACAGCCTTATTCTAAAACTAAAAACTATTGGACTTCCGCCTATATTTATTTCCTGGATAAATGATTATTTAACTAACCGGAGTCAACATGTCTCAATCGGTTGTCACCAGTCTGGCTGTCTCCCAGTCACATCAGGTGTGCCACAGGGAAGCGTACTGGGGCCACTACTCTTTCTAATATACATTAACGACATCATCGGTGAAGTTTGTACTGGCGTACATATTCGATTATATGCTGATGACTGTGTTTTATTTCGCGATGTTAGCAATGAAAACGATCAGAGTGACCTACAAAATACGCTTACTAATATTGTACAGTGGTGCAAGCGCTGGGACATGACACTGAACGCAGATAAAAGTTTCTCTTCGCATAACTAACAAGATAAACGCTCTACAATATGCATATAAATTAGAATCATCCCCATTGCAACAAGTAGCGTCCGTAAAGTACTTGGATGTAACACTTACTAATAACCTTTCCTGGAACTCTCACATAGATAACATCTGTTCACTCACATTCCGTAAGCTCTGTTATATAAGGCATAAACTATGAAACGCCCCCGCTAACGTTAAGCTCTTAGGTTACAATACTCTAATTAGACCCAAGCTTGAATATGCTTGCATAATTTGGGACACGTATACTAAGTCTAACATAAGAAAGCTCGAGAACGTTCAAAGGAAAGCAATTAGATTCATATATTCAAAATATCTACCCACTGACTCCCCCTCAGACTTGATGCATGCTAACGGTATTGAAGAACTACAGGTAAGAAGACGAAATTTTCGTTTAGATTTTCTTTCATTACTTCTTAATAATAAACTCAGACTTGACCCTTCTGCTTATCTTTCCCCAATGCCAACACGGAATACACGACACTATCACAAAGCTCTCTTAAAACCATATTTTGCCCGGACTAACTCGTTCAAGTTTTCCTTTTTCCCACGCACCATATCTGACTGGAACTCATTAACCGAACCAAATCAACCCTGAAAAACAGACGCGTTCCTCAGCCATCTTTGATATTGCGTATTATGTATTTTTTTTCTGCTTTGTCTTGCATTGCTGTATTGTTGTTTTACTACATTATCTTTGCTGTATTGTTGTATTTTTGTTGCTATACTTTTGCTTTTTGTGCACCTGCCCTTCCTGCTTGGACCTAACCATGGTCTGCAGTATGCACATAAATAAATAAATAAAAGTTTGCACCGAAATAAAATCACACATCAGGCTTCTGTTTTTTGGAAGGAACACCTGCGCCGGTGGGAGTGCTAACTCGGCCATAAGAGATTTCAAATTCATCGTAGAAGCAGCGTACAGCCGGAACATATTTCACAACTTGTCTCTTGCCAGACACGAAACACTAATGAATAACTGGTGCATTCATTGTCAAGAAAACTGTAGAGCAGATCTACATCTTTTATGAACTTGCCCTTCTTTTTTGCAATGGAGGCACAAAATTCAGCACATGCCACAAGACATGGTCACCCTAGCACATAGATGGCTGGATGGAATGATGGATGGAAGATAGGAGCGACTCCTTTCACATGAGCTGATGATAGTTGCCACCAATGCTCGGCTCTTTTCTTTATTTTAATTAACTCTGTTAAAAATTGATGGTAAAATTCGCCATTTTCTTTAAATATGTTTTCAGTGCGACACTTCTGTTCTTGTGTCACTTTTTTGCTGTAGAGACAATAATGTTCGAATCGCAAGTTGCTAACTTCTACTGCAGATTTATTCATATGCCCATTGTTCTCTCTAAGCCTAGGGCCTCACGAATGCTGACTATGCCTGCATCGACATCTCAATGGATAACTTTCTATCACAGCACACCCAGGTACACCCAGGCACCTCCGTACGACGTCCCATCGCGCCATATGCTTGTGAGAAAGGCCTGCTTCGAGTAGTGTAGGAAAGGTCGACTGACTACGATGCCCAGCTCTGAAGGCTATGAATACGAAGGACTACAAGTTCCTTCTGCATCTACAACTACATCCTCCTAATTCTCCAACAGTAGCTGAGAACCCCCTGTATTGTAAGTAATGGTTCATTGATATCTTCAATCATTGCATCAGCGATTTTGACCACATAGGCTTCTGTGCAAATTTAAACTCTTAACCGCGCAGAAAATGCAATGAGCGATCAGTGCCGCGGGAAGGGGCGCTCGCGCTTC
This sequence comes from Amblyomma americanum, assembly GCA_030143305.2. Taxonomy (NCBI): domain Eukaryota; kingdom Metazoa; phylum Arthropoda; class Arachnida; order Ixodida; family Ixodidae; genus Amblyomma; species Amblyomma americanum. The sequence goes on from JARKHS020024078.1 coordinate 6,099, forward strand.
ACGTACATACTGTCGCCGAGAGGCTGTTTGCTCGGCCGAGAACCTCTGCATTAGTTCCACGTAGAAGATGACAATAAGCTGGCAGTGCCGCGCAAAAAAGCGCTCGCGCTTCTCGGGCATACAATCGGCAAGACACTATTTTGCTCTCCTCAGATCCACCGGATCAATACCACATAGAAAATGGCAATTGCGGGCAGTGCCACGGGACGGAGCGCTAGCCCTTCTCAGACATACAATCACACAGAGACTTTAGATGTGTCTGAACTCAGGATTAGTGCGGCGTAGAAGGTGACGACGCGCGGCCAGCCCACAGGACGGAGCAATCGCAGTTCTCGGACATACAATCGACAAGGGACGATTTTGCTCTGGACAGAACCTCCGGATTAGTGGATTCGGACCTAAAAAATAGTTGGGAACGTAGCATGGGCGGAATCGCCACTTAAAAACAGTCCTCCCTCGTTTATTTGCTCGGCAAACTGTGAAAAATCTTTCTAGAAAATCACCCGTTAAGAACGCCAGGGACGAATAATTAAGTAGCCAATTCAACAAACGCTGACGTGAAGCTTGTTTTCATGAAAAGATTGCTAAACTAGTCATAGCCGGGCAATACTTCTTTGTGTGTTGCCTAGGCTGGCTTCATTTCGGTTTTAATGCCTAAATGTTTTTACTCCCATTAAATGAAATTACATCGACATGTGTGTACATGCACTCCTAAATTCGGCAAGGTGAAATGGTGACGGCCATCACGCAGACGTATGAAGCACACCGCAAGCCCAGCACCACCAGTTCAAGCAATCCTACAGGTGTTGTTAACTTGTATATACTCGCCACTTGTCCATCTACATGTGGCGCCAGTTTTCCCGACGTTCGCAACAAAATTGCAGCGCAGCCGTTTTGTTGTACAGCGTTCCGGGTGGCGTCATACGATTTCTCGTTGCATAGCGCATCTATGTGCTATTAAAGTTACAGTGTAACTTGCGACAGGCATTTGAAACCAACGACATATGCACCTCGTATACCTTTCGAGACAGTGGATAAAAATTATGTTACAACCGATCGCCCTACAGCATTCCGGGTGGTTTCAAATGCGCACGTGTGTGTGGTGGTGTCATACTTGGAAAAAATGAAGAAAATTATTCGCCTGAAATTGCATTAATAACCGAACCCCCTTCCTTCGGTTCTGTGACGGGAAGTCTTAGCCCTAAAAGCTACATTCGTAAGCATTTCGGTCCAATGGTAAATACGCAATGTTCCTGACCACTCCTGCCAAAGGAAAGAAAGCCGCTTTCTGATAGCAATGTATATGAACTGATTTTGCTTCTTTTACATTCTTTGTCTGAACCTTCTCACTAATGATCAATGTTGAAGAAATGCTATTTTATGATGTGGAGTTAAAAATTCAATTTTTCCCCTAAAATCAACTTGAATCTTTCTTTCTTCGCCCCGCCATCACTAAATCTGCATATCAGCCGGTCCTTTAAAATTTAAATTAAAAGTAATGGTCATTGCATCCGCGGAAAAGCGGAAGACCAGTGCCAGCTGGTCCAAATTGGGCTGTGATTCGTTTTAGTCACCTGTTTTGATTCACACTCCCCCGCTTCAGTGCTCCAAAATAATGCTTCACTTTGGGGAGAGTACATGAGAGGGGAGGGTGCACGAGAGGTACACCTCACTAGCAGCATTTCTGAGGGCACCGTCTCAAAAGTGTTCAACTTGGAGCGTATGTGACTTTCAGGCACCAAGCTCACGTGCAGGGTTCAGATCACGACACTCCCCACGGACTGCGTCTTTGGTCCTCCCGACACCGCTACAGATCACCCCATAGAGGTTGAAGACATAGATTGTTACCAATAGAGCTCCTTCCCAAAATTAGAAACAACACTAGCCTGTATATCCTCAACACATATAGCAGCACTAAAGGCAAAATAGCCACCCTCCTCGCAGCCATACTCAAAGCACTCCATATCAGCGCTAAACACCCGCTTATAGTGCTTGGCGACTTTAATGCCAGACACGATCTGCTGGGGGTACAAATTCAACTGCAGGAAAGTAGCACAGCTCCGAGCACTAATTCAGAACGAGGGACTCACCCTCGTCAACAATCCGCAACAACATACGCGCATCGGCAACAGCGTGCAACACACAGACCACCCCCCATCTCACACTCACAAAGAATATCACACAATGTCACTTGTCGCACACGCAGAGCTTCCTAGGCAGCGACCACTACATAATTGAAACCTCACTCTCGCTTAACTCACTCGCCCCCTTCATGAAAAAGAAGCTGCAGATCACAGACTGGGGCAAGTTTCGGAACCTCCGGAACGACGCCCCCACCCAAATCAAACACCTTGCGAGATGGGTAGCAGAACTCACAAGGGACATCGTTACGGCGACATCTGAGATCCCGCACAATCGGGAATCGGACGCGGTTGACAGCAGACTCCTTCATATGTGGGAGGCGCACTCCGGCCTGCGAAAACGATGGTTTCGTAAAAAAAACACAACACATCACTCTAGTTAGGGATATCAGCCTTAATCAAGGAAACAGAGACACACGCAGCACAACTAACCCGTAAGCAGTGAGGACAGCTCTACAACCACACGGAGGGCAACCTAGGCCTATGAGACACATGGAAAATTCTACGCTGCCTCTTCGAACCCCAAAACAGGAAGAGCACAAAACAGCGTAATGTAAAGTACCTCATTCACAGAATAAGTATGGTTGATGATGCCTTGATCCAGAATCTCAACAACACGTACCTCCGATCCACTCCCAAATTACCCTCCCTTCCTTCTTGGGAGTAAAAAGCCCCGAGCTCGACGTGGACATAACAACCTGGGAGGTTAGCGCAGCAAAGTTCGAACTTCGCACCACGCCTGCGCGAGAAGCAGACAGGATCAAAAACAAAGATACGAAATTTGGACGAGAACTCCATCCAAGCCTAACAGAACTTCTCAACAAACACTGGCAGCAAGGTCCTCTTCCATCTGAGTGGACACACGCGAGGGTCCCTTTCAGCCCCAAGCCCGCAAAGCCGCTGGACCTGTTAAACCTCAGGCTAATCTTCCTCACCTCACGTTTGGGAAAGCAATTTGAGCAACTAATTCTTAGCAGACTGCAAAATTATATGCAAACAAATGAGCTATTTCCCCACACAATGCTGGGATTCCGAAGCCATTATCAACACAAGACGTAATGCTTCAAATCTCAGAAGACATCCTACATCCCAGACATAGCAATCGCACACGAGCACTTCTAGCCTTAGACCTCACCAAGGCATTTGATAATGTCCAACACACAGCCATACTGGACACCTTATTCAACCTAAAATTCGGGACTTGAACACATACCTACATAGCATCTTTCCAACGAGATGGCACAGCGGAAATCAAGCTAGGCCCTATAGAGTCCCCCTCCTTCCCTCTAGGTAGCAGGACACCCCAGGGATCAGTGTTATCTTCCCTACTCTTCAACATCACTCTCATCCCTATAGCTCGCAAGCTAGAGCGCATCCCAACCCTCTCCCACTCTTTCTATACAGACGACATTGCCTTATGGACCACCATGAGCAATGTCGGGACCATGGAAGAAACCCTTGAAGCAGGTGCGGACGCGGTAGTGAAGAGCGCAGCCTCATAAGCCTCCCGTTCTCCTCTGCTATATCTGAACTCTTGCTACTCCACCCGACCCCGAACCGCAACAGGAATGAAAACTCCTTCATGCACGTCGAGGTCAATGGTCTACAAGTGGCACAGGTTGAAAAGATTACCATCCTAGGCAATTCTTACAAAACAATGAACGCAACACGGAGACCATTTCCAAACTAACAATCCAGACATATCAAACCATCCGTCTGATTCGAAGAATAGCCAACAAGACCGAGGCATGCGTGAACATGACCTGAGGCGGCTGGTGCAGGCTTTCGTGATTAGTCGGATGGTTTACTACCTTTTCTACCTCTACCTAACGAAGGCGCAACAGGAGAATGTAGGTGCACTAATAAGACAGGCATACAAGTCAGCCTTAAGAACCCACAACGAACCCCCACCACCCATCTACTACAGATGGGAGTACACAATACAGTAGAAGAGCTAACTGAAGCTCATCGCACGGCTCAGATTGACAAACACTCTTCCACAAATCCAGGTAGACACATCCTCGCCTCTCTAAAGATTCAGTCAACAGGTCCACCCTCTAAGAACACCCACGGCTGCCCAACACACATCAGGGACAGACTCAAAGTTCACCCTCTGCCCAAAAACGTACACCCAGTTCACAACCAGGCCAAATGCGAAGCTCGTACCAAGGCTTTACATCAAGCTCATGCAAACGACAAAGACGTGGTTTACAAGGACGCGGCAGAGTACATCCACAATTCGGCATACGCCATCACTGTAGCATCGCATGACCTCAAGCACATAGCCTCATGCTGGATCAGGGCAAGCACTTCACTTGAAGCCGAAGAAGCAGCGATAGCGCTTGCCATTTCCTCATCCGCTGCCACATTCATTCTGAGTGACTCTAAAACAAAAATCACGAATGTTGCACTGGGACAGATTCATTCTACCACCCAAAAATTCCCAATTCTTGCTCGACTGAACTCCACCAGTTCAAACAGTCTGGGTGCCAGCCCCCGCAGGTAACCCCGGCCAAGAAGTGGCCCACTCTCTTGCTCGAGCGTACGTCAACCGAACAAGGCACACCTTAAACCGGGATAGCTCTAGGGACCGGCTCGTCACCTATCATGAAATAGCTCTCCATTACAGGGAGCAAAGACTCTTCTATCCCCCACCACACATCTGCCTCTCGAAATAACAACAAACTCCCTGGAGGCAACTCCGGGCTCGCACATTCCCTTCACCAGATTTGTTAGCCCTTATACACCCAGGCCAACTCATACCCGAAAGTTCTCTTTGTGGGGCTTCGAGAGCCAACTTTGACCACAATTTATATCTCTTCCCAGAATTCCAACCCCCATCTCGCTGGAACCTCACGGACAAAGAGGGTTGGTTTATATAATTGGTTTTTGGGCGGGAAAGGAAATGGCGCAGTATCTGTCTCATATATCGTTGGACACCTGAACCGCGCCGTAAGGGAAGGGATAAAGGAGGGAGTGAAAGAAGAAAGGAAGAGAGAGGTGCCGTAGTGGAGGGCTCCGGAATAATTTCGACCACCTGGGGATCTTTAACGTGCACTGACATCGCACAGCACACGGGCGCCTTAGCGTTTTTCCTCCATAAAAACGCAGCCGCCGCGGTCGGGTTCGAACCCGGGAACTCCGGAACATTAGTCGAGCGCCCTAACCACTGAGCCACCGCGGCGGGAAAGAGGGTTGGGCGATTGCGGTCTCCAGCTCCGAACCGGCCTCACAAAGGCGGCTGGCAGATTGGGCTGGACAGGTCGTCGCACGTCATGAACTGTTGGCCACCGCCCGGGATTAAGAGCCACACCAACCCTAGGCAATAACTCATCCATAAGGCTTGTCAATAAAGTTTTCACCTACCTTCCTACCTTCGTCCTCCCGCAAAGCGGACTGTTGTGCCACGCCGCAGCTTACGGCTGCTACTGAAAAGGCTTGAAGGTTCCCGTGCATGACACTTATTCAGCATGTGATGATTGGTGGCGTTTGACGGTCTTTGGCGGCGTCTTGCTGCAATCCTGCGCCCCACGTGAAGACGAAGTTAGCGCGAGGCGCAGTGCGCGTTCCCTGTTCACGGGGTGCCAACGTGACCTTGGAAGCCTCGCACCATTGCTCAAAACGGAGGCGGGTGTGCTTTACTTTAACATGTGGAGCTGTGACGATAAGATGTACTTTCAATGCGCATGTCTCTCTTCGCCACTCTCATGTCTCTCCTTATTTCGCACTGGGAGATTTTACAGGATTTAGTGTGGCATAAATGATCAGTCGTTTTTTTTCTACGCAGCAGATATTTTGGCACGCCTGTACAAACTGTGCATACTGAGCTTACCAAGAAAACAAAAACAAACATTCACGTTCAAACTGCGTCGACTGCCTCTTTGCATCTAAAAAGCCTTTGACACAGAGACGTCGAAGCAACAGCTTATTATTGAGCTTTAAAGCACCCACAATGTCAGCTATACCTGGCCAGGCAGGTAATATGGATCTGACAATTTTATTGCTTGCTACCGCAGTCCACTTGCACTTAATTTTTGCTTCAACAAATATTAGTAAACAAAAATTTGAAGCCGTGATTTTGTTGCTTTGTAATTATTTTACAACGCATGGTCGAATTCTGTATGGGGCCAAAAGCTGGAATGTCGAAAACTTCAAGCCGTTGCATGGTCACCATTCGGGGGCAAAAAAAATTGAATACTGCACTATTGTCTGTTATGTAAATACTAAATCCAGAGGTCCATTTTTCTGATACGTAGCAAAATCTACCGTTTAAATTTTTTCCATCGGTTGCATCGCCTAGTTAACACTGTCATTAAACAAATCAATAAGGAACGTTTCTGACCGAAGGAAAAACCTTAGTAGCAAAAAAAAAATGCAAGCCTGCTGGCGGGAGACCTGCGGATACGTTGATTGTTATACTGAAATTTATTATTATGTGAAGAAGTTGCGTATGTTAGTTCTGTCCCTCTGTCAAATGATTTTGTTCAGAATTCAACTCGGTATTAACTCTTTGGTGTGTTTAAGGAAGGCTTTGCTGTGAGCTTTACTTTTTTAAACTTTAACAGACTTCAAGTGTTTTTTTTTTCAATTTTCTGATGACAGATTATGAAAACTTGAGCTTCATTATTTTTCATTTTAATCTGCTTAGTGGTGGCGCGAATCAAATTCTGTGTCCGGCATCATGTGTGCAAAATTTATTGTGACATGTAGCTCTTACCCCCCGTGAACAAAAGAGGAACCTATCCTCTCACTGACAGCTATATATCCAGCAGTGTTATTTTGTGGTCGTACGGCAGGTGCACGGTTCTTCGTAAACGGAGCCACCACCCTCCGATTGCTACAGTTAAATCCAGCCCCACAAAACAACAGGGTCGACACGAGCTTAAACTGCAGTTTTGAAGCATTATTCTTTTTGCCGCTGTCGCAATTTTGAAAGCTAGGTATCACGAACTTCTGAATGTAGTCTCTACTGAGACCTAATTCAAGATCCGCTAAAGCTAGCTAGCGTTAGATCAGTTAAGAAGATAGCTTGGAATGGCGATTAATGAATCGCAAAGCTTTATTACAAAAAAACGTGCGTCCGTGCTAATTTGAGTGGCTAAAACTAGCGCTGCGGTTATAGCTGTATAACTTTAAATACAGCGAGAGCTGCTACCCAGTGGGAACGCAGTGAGGTCTACTGTCAGGAACGCCCCTTGCAGTTAAGAGGTGAAATGCTTTGGTGCTTAGGTTCTTGCGGAGGCAAAATTAAACACCCAAACTGCAACATTATTCCAATGCGTTTCCCGGATTGCTTTTAAAAGGCTTTCATGTGTCGTTTGGCTTCCGGTTGCTTTCAATGCTCCCTTCCTTGGGATTTTTTGCGCATGCCCTGTACTGAGGTATTGAGGCAAACGCCGCCCTGCCGAACGTAACTCACGCGACGCAGGCTATATACCACTCTTTAATTCCAACCTTTCCCTTCCTTTACTGCACTCTTGAGGTGTCCACCAAGTTGTGAGATATTTATCACGCCATTTCCTTTCCTCAACAATCACTATTACACCGCGCCGCCTCCTCTGTCGCTTCGGCAACACACACTGCGGGGCTGGACGCGAAAACCTAATCTTTTGCAAATTTAATTTTTTGTAATCTTCTGGAAATAGTGATCGTTTTTTCAAGCGTTTGTACATTTTATTATTGTGTGCCCAACTTGCTAAGATCGGGTAAAGGTGGCAGTATCAATAAATAAAGAAACAAAACAATAGCCGCGCATTTTGCATCGCACGAAAGGTGGAGTGTTGCCGTGCTGAACGATATTAGCTTACATATCACTTTTTGCGGAAGAAAACGCTTTTATAAGCCAGAAGTGTGCGTAAAAGTGAGGTGCACGTGAAGCCATCATTTCAAGATTCGTGCAGCTGTGACCAGTGGCCCATTCTTGAGTTTTGTGAGGGACGCTCTTTCGCCGTCTCTATTGTCAGTTACGGTCGAATTAGGAGAAAGCAGCGCGCAAAACACAGACGACAGTGCGAAGTCGCGTACTAAAATAGCGCGATATAGACAATGGAGAGAAAGGTTGGCCTGAAACCAAAGCGCTGAATCTTTCTTTTCGAATTCCGGGCATTTATGCAGCGTCTAGCCCTTGTACGCAGCAATGTCAGAACCGCATGCTATGGACGGCATTCAGGCTCTGATGCGCTGGTTTAAACGGTCTGTCAAGCGGTTTCCATTTCGTTCTAACTTCAGCCGTTCATTCGGCCAATTTGTGGAGGCTGTGGGCGTTATGAAATCGCAAAGTGTTTGTTTCTTTATGTTTAGCGCGTGCTTATGCAGATATGCGCATGCATGCATGCAATCCATGTATGAAACGTGATTTGAGCGAGGGGCATTCCACGTTTTTCGGCGCAGTTTAAAAGCAAATGTGGATAAAGATGGGCTTAAAAATTCTTCAGAAGGCCCACATGCAAGCGCCATGGCGTCTCATTTGGCTCATTAAAGAAAAGAGTCCTACCGCGGGTTGTCATGCACGCAATCTGTGAGGCGCCAGAACGCAAGGCAGGGTCGTCTGGGAACTGATGTGTGTTTCTTGTACATGCATCTACTGCCTACAAAAATAACGACCAGACGGCAGGCTACAGTTCAGTGGAAAATAGCATGGTTGACTTTCTCTGACAACCCACAGGAAAAAATTGAAAATTGGTTTTTGTGGAAATGAAATGGCGCAGTATCTGTCTTAAATAGCGGCGGACACCTGAACGGCGCCGTAAGGGAAGGGATAAAGGAGACAGTGAAAGAAGAAAAGAAAAAAGAGGTGCCGTAGTGGAGGCCTCCGGAATAATTTCGACAACCTGGGGATCTTTAACGTGCAATGACATCGCACAGCACACAGGCGTCTTTGCGTTTCGCTTTTAACGAAACGCTGGCGCCGTGGTCGGGTTTGACCCCGGCTACTGGGTACCAGTAGCCGTGGTCCCTGATCCAGAGTACCCGGGTTCAAACCCGACCGCGTAGGCCCACAGCCAGCAATTCACGAACGCTGAAATCGCAACGGCCAGAACAGCTAATCACAAGTGTTGTCTGAGTTCATACTTACTTCGTAGCTAGGGAACAAGCACGCGTTATTTGACAGTAGATGTCTCTCTTTTATGAGAAATGCGCGTGCAGTCCTTCACTGAGATATGGTGCTAAATTAAATACGTTGAAGCCCGCTTGCTGCTTGCGCTCTTTTAGGATCCATCGAAGCTTACATAAACGCTTCACTGCAGCACACAACGCACCATAGATCACACGCTCGTGTTAAAGTCTACGATATACGTATATAGGCTTGAGCGCAATAAGCAGTATAAGTAAAGCTGTTTCACATGCAAGCCGAAGCGTGCGCGATTTCTGTCACCGCGGCGCAAAAAACTGTTTTGAGCAGCCGCGGCGGCTCCAACGGCAAGAGTGACGAGGTTTCGACGGTTGCAAATTCATTGCCGTACCACGCCTCGCCGCTTGTAGTAGATTCCCCTCAGCGGGTCACATGTAAAACTGCATTTAGTTCTAGTTTAGCATCGTCTATTTTTAAGCTTCAAGAAATGCAACTCCATTTTAATACTTATTATGCATGCCAACAGTAGTTGCTGTAAAAACATTAGACGATGGTGGCATAGCAAGGGTCAAGATGATAGAGGTAATCGGACTAACCTGAGGTTGGAGCACTTGCCGCCGCCTGAGAGATGGTGACCAGCGTTGTGTCTACGAAGAACACACCAGGTCATATAAACAAGCCCAATAAGCCAAACGACAGGCTCGTTTTCACTTACCTGGTATTGACTTTAGGCTCGGCAGTGCTTTGTTGGACCAGGCTTCCTCTGATATTTTTATGTCTAACTTATAAGTGAATAAATAAAAAAGGTAAAGAAAGTGCCCACAATAAGCATAAGGATGCCTAAAGAGGGTGTGGCTACTGAATTAATGGGTTAGCAAATATTATCAGAAATGAGAACATGGCAGGGAACTAATGTTAACTTAAACTGATTTATCTCGGAAGAAAATTTTTGTCACAACGCTACAATTATTTTCAAAAGTACTTGAAGCAGAACAATAACTTTCTTTTTCTTTTTTGTGTGATCAACGGAAAATGTACTGAATAAAATTTAAGCACGCCGAGTGAACTGCGTTCATTTTACAGAGGAAAACAAAAACCAAAACTGATTCTGAATGTAATGCTTGAATGAAAAAACCGTCAAACCTAACCTTGTCATTGTGCTAAATAGTTTTTGCGGGGTAGAACAAGCAGCTGTCGCTAAGCTGTCGCTGCCAAAATAATATGGACAGGTAGGCTCTGTCTCAATTCATTGTTCAGGAAAGTGCACTGAAACACGCTTTAAAATGCATGAGCACAGAGCGGTAGAACGTATCACAAATGTACAGAGAGTTGTATACCCCATACGAAGAGCGAACGAATCTCTCGGTGCCTGAGGGCAGAACATGATACAAGGCGCGTCCTAAATGCTTTAATATTGTTGAAGGTGGGGATCGGGGTCGCTTCATGGGGAACTGTTCTGAGCGCAAACAGCGTTGCCGGCAAACAGCTCTCCCAGTCTTTTTTCCGTTCATAGCACAACGTGCGCAGAACCCTTTTGAGCACGGAGTGCATTTTCTCGACACTGTTCGACTGGGGATGATATACCGAACTGTGTATTAACTTTATACCGCACCTCTTCAAAAAGGTTGTGGTTAAGGCGCTGGTGAACACGGTTCCCTGATCCGCCTGAACCTCCGCGGGAAAACCGATTCGTGCCAAGGTGCTGAGCAAAGCGTCCACTATCTCTGTAGAGCTTAGTTCTTTGAGAGGGACTGCTTCGGGGAATTTCGTTGCTGGACACAGCATGGTAAGGAGATATTTGTATTGTCACACGACTTCACGTACCGCTCCACGTCTTTGAAGCACCCTGGCCAGTAGTACTTCATTAAAAGTCGCTATTTCGTTTTCTTGATTCCCAAGTGTCCCTACCAGCTATTCCCATGACACAATCTCAGAAGGTACGCCCGGTATTTTTCCGGAATCACCAGCTGATCAAACGTCTTGCCTTTGCGATCTCTGTAGTGCCTGTACAGCAGTCCTCCTTTTTCGAGTATCGTGATGTTACGCCTCGCTATGCCCTTTTCCGCGATGGCATGCAGGCGCCTCAAACTAGGGTCATTCTTTTGCTCTGCTTTCAGCATATCCCTGTCTATTTCCAATAGCCGCTCAAAACTGCGCGAAGTCGGGGCCAATATTGACGATCCGGCGGGCTCTATTTCCTGCGGTTCGCTTGGCGCCGCAGCTGCGTCGATGTCGCCTGATCTAGCGACAACCTCGACCCCTTGTTCAGCCACTAGGCTTGGCTCCATGATTTCAGGTTCTGCTCCGATTTCTGCTTCTCCCTGTCCCAGGTCCTGTGTTAACTGAGCGGCGAGCTGGCGGGTTTTAGAGCGCGCTAGTGCCTGCACTTTTCCTTCTCCAAAGATCTGCCCTCGCTCACGCAACAGCCGGTCAAACCGGTTTGAGAACAGATAAGGATATTACAGCGGAACTGTTTTCGAGACGGCTGCCTCCGTCACCAGTTTTCCAAACGGACCTGAAATTTCAACCCTTGCCATAGGTAAGCAAACACTGTGCTCCTCCAACACCTGTTTAATCCACGTTACTCTTCCCGTGAAATCCTCAGACGTAACATAGTATGGGTGCACTACATCCATCGCAGCCGCACTGTCCCTGAGCACCTTACAAGGCTTGCCATTTACCTCTAACTCATGAAGGTAGGGGCGAAGCAGTTCTAGGTTTTCATCACTACCGTTTACGTACGAGAACACCAATCGCTGGTTTCTACATCTTGCAGCGATGTGCCCTGTTTCTTGGCAGTTATAACACCGCAACGGTTGCCTGGCCGCGAACTCCTTTTCCCCCGCCTTTTCTACCCCTTCGTCCTTCGTTTGACTGCCGCTCTTCTCTGGAGCCTTTTCGGTGACTTTTTTTTGTGTTACGCCCTGCCCCATGTTTCAATTGAGAGCCGGCCGTCTAGAAGAAAAATACTTTCTTGAGGTAGTTCCTCTTTCTGACTGGCCTTCCACCGCAGTCGCCTTTCTCCGCGTCGAGAATTCGTCTGCGAGTTGAGCTGCTCGCTCTACTGTCTCTACCTTTTCTTTGTCCTGCACCCATAGATTTACGGACGGTGGAATGCTGCGGAAAAACTGCTCCAGACAGACGCACTCAACTACCTTGTCCCTGCTTTCGTACACGCCTGCCACCTTAAGCCACCCTACAAGGTTGCTTTTCAATGTGTATGCAAACTCCGCATAATCCTCATTGCTTTTTTTTTTGTTGCCTCCCTATAACGCTGCCGAAATGCCTCATCTGAAAGGCGGTATTTCTTCAGTAGAGCAGATTTCCCCTTTTGATAATTTTCCGCATCCTGTTCGCTGAGCCTGGCGATCGCATTAGCCACTTCGCACGGTAATAGACCTAGCAGGCGTTGTGACCACAAATTTGCTGCGATTTTGCTCTTTTGACACGCCCTTTCGTGGTTGATTAGATACAGACCGATGTCTTCGCCCATCTTGTAGGGATACATCTAATTGTCTGTACGGTGAGACTCTACCCTGTTTAATCTGTCACTAATGCTTGCTCCTTCGTTTTGGGCTGCCAGACGCTTGCTTTCGAGTTGGAGCTCCATCATTTTCAGTTGTATCTGATCTGCGGCTTGCTTTTCTTTTCTTTCATCCTCTGCTTTCTTTTTTCATCCTCTGCTTCCTTTTTTTCATCCTCTGCTTTCTTTCTTCGCCGTTCTAGCTCTTTCTTTGCCATTTCCCACGCAATTTGCATCGCTTCTTCGTCCGCATCGATATTATTGATTGCTTTTATGATTGCCCCTTTCCTCATTCCTTCCTCCACTTCCACATCCAACTCATCACACATTAGCAACAGGTCTTCCCTATCAACCTTCTTGAAGTCCATGATCGTTGCCCCAAATGGTGGCTTTGCCCACTCGCTAATGTTCTATAGTTCTGTGCAAACTACACTGTGCTACAGACACCCGATTACCAGCAGTTCAAACTTTTTACCCACAGTTTAAAGCCTGGCGAATCTTAGAACAAAGACAAAGCGCTCACCAGTATATGCAGAACGATGTCACCTGGTCCATCCCAAGCACTGCCAACCAGTTGTTGATGGTGGGGATCGGGGTCGCTTCTCGACACAACCTCGATCAAGATGACGCCCGCTCCGTCCAGGACAGGAGTGCCGCTGAGTGAAAGATTCGTTGGTGGAGGAAGAAGACTTGGTTTATTTTACATATCTACAAGCTTTTGAGTTCTGAAGTGAGCTGCTTCAACTGCATCTGCAGTCCAGTTTTATACACTGCGTCTTCCCAAAATTCCACCGGTAGGGGACGCCCTCGCCGTGGTGGGTGTGGCCAAAACTTTCAATATCACACACACACATACACCTCCGAACACATGGACACGCCCCAGGCATAAGTTGGGCCCGAGGGAGAGGGGTGTGCGGCCAGAACCTCCTCAGGCTGGCAGGCGACGTCAGGTGGTCGGCCTCGCTCTCCGCCGGTCGGTGAACTTCGAAAAAACCGAGGCGCAGCCCCGTCGGGAGATAATCCCCAGTGGTTCTTCCGTGAGGCATGGCCGGCGAAGCCTGCAGACAAGCCACGGTGGCGATCTGTTCCCACGCTGGTGCTGTGCCCGGGAAGCCAGGGGTAGTCGGGTCGTTGGAGACGTCGGGGAAAATCGGAAGACAGCTGGAACCACTTCGCGGCCCATGGCAGCGCCTCCTTAAAGGGATTTTCGCAGAACCCTGCTCCCCGCTTGTCCCACGCAGCAACGACCGGGCGAGCGCGGTCAATGCACCCCGCAGACACCTGGCGAGAGATTCTGTCTTGGTGGCAATCCTCGAGACATGCTGGCGCCAATGCTAATACCAGCTGGCGGCCATTCCTAATAATATCGTTCCACCGATTGTCAGCAATGAAGCTGACGCTTAGCGCAAGACAAGGACACATTGAACGCGAACTAAGCGATCGAGGTGCCACATGCAGCTCAAACTAGTGTTTGAGGTGCACGGCGCAGCAAGTCATCTGTGAAACGTTTTATCTCGAAGCCTTTGATCTCTGGTACTCATCCGCGTCTGTGTCAGTCGAAGCGGCATGGTTCTAGCAAACGGCGTTTTTGTCATCGCTGGAAGAGAAGGGAGGCCTTGTTACAACCTGTAGCCTGACATGTTTATTTAACGACTCTTAAGCGTGCTTGACGTGATCCATGAACTAGCGGTTCCTTTGCTCCATCTCCTGTTATGGAGTTGAAGCTGGGGGGGGGGGGGGGGGCTTCTTCGGTGCCAGAAATTCGAGGCTTCACTTGAGCAATGCAGCATAATCATTAGGTGATCTGCAGCATCTGAGGCTAGCTTTTCTTTTTTGTCCTGGACAGACAGAAAGAAATACTTTATTCAGCAAGTGAGGTTTAGACCCAGCTGGATCCCGGGGCCACTGCGCGGTCCCGCACTGCATCAAGTAGGTGATGCCGGGACATGACGTCGGCAGCCCGAGTCACCGCAGCAAGCTGCGATGTCGGGTCTCCAGACATAAGCAGGACCTCCCAGTCCTCCCAGCTCGAGATGGCGTGCTGTCCCCGCGGGGGAGGGTCAGCAGGGCAGCCGAAAAGGATATGGGAGAGTGTGGCGTGGGGGTCACCGCATAGGGAGCATGCAGGAGATGTGCCGCAATAGTGGGATAAAAGCTGAGGGGATGACAAAGAGCGGGTCTGGAGGCGTCTGAAGAGGATCTATTGGGAGTGCGTAAGAGAGGGGTGGGGAGGAGGGTAAGTCCGAGGGAAGACGAGGGAAGACGGTGAGTTAGGGGGTGAGGTAGCGTTTGATTGTAGGCAACTGCTACCGCTTCATGCGCTGTACTTGCGGCGTCTACCCAAACGGCATCGTGGGCTTGCCTATAATACTTATGGAGGGCATTTGCATGAGCTACGCGGCGAGGGATATGATATTGGGGATGGACGTTTCGAGGAAGGGGTTTCCCAACGAGAGGTGTATGAATGTGTCGAGGGATGGCTATAAGGGATGACTGGTAAGCGGGTACGTTGATGCGAAGGGAAGAGAGTATATGGCGGCCAGTGGCGCTCGTGGCAAGTCTAAGGAACTGTGTCTGAAGGTGCGCGTCAACTAGTTCCTGACTGGTGTTATGCATGCCTAGTGCAAGAAGTTTGGATGTGCTAGTGCTACGAGGTAGGTTTAGGGCTGCCTTAGTCGCAAGGCGGATCATTGCGTTCACGCGTTCGGTTTCAGTGCGGTTCAATTTGAGATATGGGGCTGCGTATAGAATGCGGCTAAGCGTAAATGCGTGCACTACTTTCATTTTGTCCGCTTCGTCTAAACCCTTGTTAAGGGAGGTCGCTCGGCGTAGAAGGTGCAACACGGATTGCGTGGAGGCCTTGAGCCTTTTCAGGGTATGTTCATTTCGTCCAGAATCCTGCAAGTGGAGGCCAAGGATGCGGAGGGTGGGTGTGATGGGGATAAAGGATCCTGTTAAATTGATTTCGATGGGCGAGTTAGCGCTAGATTTTGGCCTAATTAGGAAGAGCACGGACTTAGATGGGGAACATTCGAGCCCGATGGATGACGCGTGAGAGATGGTGTCTGCTGCTAACTGAAGAGTTTCCTCAATTTCCCCGTCAGAGCCATGAGTGGTCCATGTGGTAATATCATCAGCGTACAGGGTATGCTTTAGGTGTGGGTTAAGAGCAGTTTGTGAGCTAGGGGGATGAGAGCAACGTTAAAGAAAAGGGGAGAAAGGACCGCCCCTTGAGGGGTTCCGAGCTCTCCGAGTGTATAAGGGGATGTGGTAATCTGATCTATGTGCAGGGAGGCAGTGCGGCCCGAGAGAAACGCGCGAGCGTAATTGTAGGTGTCAGGGCCTACCTGTAGAGCCTGCAGTTCCCGTAAGATGGCATCGTTTCGAATGCTGTCAAATGCCTTGGTGAGGTCAACTGCCTGGATAGCTTTAGTGTGGTCGGGGATGGTGTCATCAAGCACGTCATGCGTAATTTGATGTACGGCGTCCTGCGCAGATAGATGCGCACGAAAGCCGAGCATACTGTGGGGGAAAAGGTGGTTGTCTTCCATGTACGTTGTTAGCCTAGCAAGAATTATGTGCTCGAAGACCTTGCCTAGACAGGATGTAAGAGAAATGGGGCGGATGTTGTCTAGGGTGATAGGCCCATGGGGTTTTGGAATAAAAATAATTTCTCCAAGCTTCCACGAGGCAGAAAGAGTACCTGCCTCCCAACATTCGTTAAAGTAGTTGACTAAGTCAGAGATGGAAGCATCGTCAAGATTTCTGATAGATGCATTGGTAATTAAATCATCTCCGGGAGCGGTATTCCGTAATTTCAATAAGGCGGCGCGAAATTCTGATTCTCTAATAAGGGCGTCAAGCTCGGGCTGGGTGGGCCTGCATAATCAGGATACTTGCAAGGGAAACCGGGGGTTGTAGAGGTGCATTTCACCTGGGCGAGGAAGGCGTCGGTGTCCTGTCGATGGTTGTGAGCGAGGCGGCGAATGCTAAGGCGCGTCTGAGATTTGGATTGCGTGGGGTCTAGCATGTGCCGTAACAGATGCCAAACGCGGGTTGTGGTGAGATTGCCGCGGAGACCGTCACAAACTTGAGCCCAGTTAGCTTTGCAAAGAGTGGCACTACATTGTATTATTTGGGATTGAATCTGGGCAAGTTTGAGTTTTAGTCTCCTATTATGCTTCTGAGTCTTCCACCTTTGCGTTATGTTGTCCTGTGCTTGGAGGAGGTGGGCGAGCTTGCTGTCAATAACAGGGGTGTCTGGCGTAGAGTCGAGCGTTTCGAGTGTGTTGGCGAATGTCTTTTTGCAACTGAATAATCCAGGTGTCTAGCTCGAAGGGAGCCTGTGTTGGCTTCGCTTGTCTAAATTTGCGGAGCGCGTCCCAATTAGTGTGCTTAACGGTAAGTTTGCGCTGAGATCGGCTATAGTTTAGCGTTATTCGAATTAGGTGATGATCGCTGCCTAGTGTGGAAAGCATTTTTTCCCACTGCAGGTGGTCCAAGTTTCTACCAAGCGTGAGGTCTGGGCTAGTATCGGCAGTAACACTGTTGCCAATCCGCGTAGGTAAGCTGAAATCATTAAAGATGGTCAGGTGGAGCACCAGCGTCTCATTGTATAAAACGGTGCCTCTGTGGTTGGTGCGCCGATAGCCCCTGTCCACGTGAGCGCAATTAAAATCTCCGGCAATAAGTAGGGTGTTTGATTCGGCCAACTGGGTTGCGGATTTGAGAAGTGAGGGGAGTAAGTTAATTGGCTGACGTGGGAGAAGGTAGCAGTTAAGGAAGAACAGGCTTGATTTTGCAGGGGTGGGCGGTAAGACTTCAATAAGGCTGTTAGCGATAGGGGAGGTAATTACGTGCCCCACGTAATGCAAGGATTTACTGACATATGTAACCACCCGAGGAAGATCAGTGGGGGTCTGAGGGGACAAAAGCATATCCTGGCAGTTGCCTGCAAACATTGGCGTCCTGAATGGCGATAATGTCTCTTGGGGATGACGAACTTGCGATAATTTGCTGCAGAGGATCGCGCCTTCGCCGAAAGCCCCTGCAATTCCACTGAATAATCTGTAAAAAATTGAGGCCCGTCGGAGGAGCCATGTTTTTGGGTAGTGAGGGGAAGGAGGGGTGTGGAGAGTGGGACTGTGGGAGGATAGTCCGTTGAGAGTCCAGGAGTGAGGCGAGTTAAGCGCTCTTCTACCTTGGTCATGATGCTACATATGACACTATCCATTAAACGGGTAATGGTAGATTCAATCATAAGCTGGCACTGTGCAGTGAGCTGCGCAGTAATGCGCTCTGTGAGCCTGGCTTCCAAGTTTTGGGCGAAGGCCTGAAATTTGGCGTCTAGGTCTATTGGTTCGACGGGACTCTCATCAGGCCTTCTTTTTTTAGGGGGAGGTTGGACGGGTTGGGTGGGTGAAGGGGAGGGGGGTGGTGGATGGGGAGATACAGCAGAGGTGGCGGTAGAGAGGGCTGCCCTGAGCTGCTTTACCTCCTCTAGCAGAGCCTTCGCGTCCGGGTCCTGGGAGGTCCTGGTGTTCGACCCGGCAGTCTTGGAGGCCCATGTTGCAGTAGACGGGAGGGTCGTTTTTAGCGGAAGAAAGTCGTTCTTGTTCGTTTGCAGCGGAGGAAAGTCATCCTTGTTAGGGGGCATTGCCTTCAGGGGCGATGGGTTGCATGGTTGGGCGGTGTGATTTCTGGCCATGCACGAGCCGATGCCCGTCAGGTGCTGGCCTCCACAGAGAATGCAGGTCGGGATGCAGGAGGGCACATCTTGCGGTTCATGCTTGTCTCCGAACCACGGGCAGAGACCAGTCTTGGGGTGCGGGCACACGTCATACCTATGGCCCGGCCGACGACAGTTCGTGCACGCGTCTGGACTTCCCTTGTACGGCGTGCATCTGTACACGACACTGGAAACCAACGCCACAAAGGTTTGTATGTTTAGGCGTTTTGCCACAGATACTTCTCTTATCTAATTTTAGGTTTTGGAAATTAGTCTGGATATAGGAGAATTTTTCCCCCAACTTGTGGTCCATCAATCCTGAGTAAACACGAATACAAAACGAATTCGCAACTATATCAAACGACGTAGGCGCATAAATATGGTACATTTAAATTTTCGCATTCAGGTGCTGGTAACTGGTAATGATATTTTGAAGGACGGATGTGGTTTTATCATGCAGTTTGGCGCTGAAGTGGGAGAACTCATGAGTTGGGCAAATGGATGGTTTTGAGTGCGTTAAAGTACACTGATCGCAGTCATTTTTTCAACTCGTAAGAGTGTTTTACAATGGCAGTTTGTTTTCGTCGTGTCTCACTGCCGAAGGAGCCAATTGGATCAATATACTGCGGTTGTACACTTACGCGTGCTCTGTTGTTTCTCTGGAAGTAGGCAATATCCTGCACCACTATGCTATTGCCACAGTTTTTTTTCTTTATTGCACGGAAATAGTGCCGGAAAAGGAAATCTGAGTATGCTTATGGCAAAAAACACCAAGCTGCCGTAGATTCAGCTCCTATTCGTGGATTGATCTCTGTTCTGTCTCGTTTTTCTATCTAGGCACAGTTTGACATTCTCTAGGCTGAAGGCCAATTTCAAACAGGCGACAGGTCATGTGGTGTTGAGTAAGGTTGGCGCATCAAAGTAGACCTATCGCTATAAAATCATGCGTATCGCCGCACAAGTGACTTAGTCCAATGCCTTTAGTGAAAAACAGTAAGGCATGTTGCTGCGCTATTTGGTTTAGAATTTTTTGAAGGTTGGAAAAAATCCACCTTGGCGCAATTATATTCACAAAGACCAAACAAAACAAACAGTGAGACAATGGACAGGCGCCAACATCTAACTGTTTATTGCAGAAGCAAAACCACATAGATTTATAGCCTCAGGATACGCCCCCTTTTTTCACTCCCCGTGCCTTATCACCCTGAATTATTAGTTTTGCACAGAAAAACCTACTCCGCCGCATACAAATTGGCAGAAGTATCACTCACACACAAAGCTGCCTTTTTTATGTGAAAGGCTTCCAATAAAAGTCTCGCCTGTTTATGCTTGCTCCTGCCCAGATTCCTTGCCTTTTCTTATAGAGGTTCACACTTGCACGTGTTAACAGTGTCACACAATTTGAAGAAAGTGGCTAACAGACACAAGGTACCGCTAGTTTTTTCAGCCCCAAACAAGTTGAACAAACTTATACCCCGGATTTTTGGCGCTGAGCACCCTGGGTGCAGCATAAAATATCAGCGTAGCTTCATCCGCTGTATGGAAGGACTGGTATACGAGATACCCCTTACCTGTGGAATGTCCTATATAGGGCAAACGGGGAGATGCATCAACAAACGTCTTGGGGAACATTACAAAAAGGTATAAAACAAGAAAGATAAATATGCCAATTTCTCAGCCATGTTAACACGTGCAAGTGTGAACCTCGATAGGAAAAGGCAAAGATTCTGGGCAGGAGGAAGCATAAACAGGCGAGGCTTTTATTGGAAGCATTTCACATAAAGAAAAAGGCAGCTTTGTATGTGGGTGATACTTCTGTCAATTTGTATGCAGCGGAGTATGATTTTCTGTACAAAACTGATAATGCGGGGTGATAAGTTACGGCTGTGATAAGGCACATGGAGTGAAAAAAGTGGGCGTATCCTGAGGCTATAAAGCTATGTGGTTTTCCTTCTGCAATAAGCAGTTGGAAATTTGCGCCTGTCCGTGGTTTCATTGTCTGTATTGTTTTGTCTCTGTGAATGTATTTGCGTGAAGGTGGATTTTTTTCGAACCTTCAAAAAATTAGTGAAAACCAGTGTGCCACTTTAGCATGACCCGACTAAAGGATATGAAAGAGGCGAAAGATAATCCAAGTAAGATGACAATGTGTCATTCATACACTAGTCTAGGACAGATAGATTCCGAACACCACCTAGATAATGAATGAAAGTACGTCGCTACCCGTTCAATTAAACGGTAAGCTTAGCACCCCCATAATGTGCCATAGCCCGTATGTAATTTTCGACTTTTGTTTGATGTAGATGTTTATACTGCTCGCAGCTGCATCTGTACCTAATTAATGGCCATTCCGTGCGTGGCGAGACAGTGCGGGTGCTCCAAAATGCCAATAGCAGTCGAAATATTTGTTAACTCTGTGAAGCATGATGAGGCACTCGGTTGGGTAGGCATGCGTCATGCGTCAATAAGCAACACCTGCTAACCAGTGCTACCAGTCACGCGCCGTCGCGTCTGTATCCATATGTGGCAGGCGCAGGACGTGAAAAGCAGAGGAAGGAAGGGTTTGCGAGTCGGACGTGGTGGTAATGTGTTCACAGCAGCTGAGTGTACTAAGTATTCATTGTCTTTGACAGAGGTTGCTAGAAGTTGTGGGGCGTGTTGCTTTTGCGCACGACACCGGCGACGGCGACACCATGATTCTATAGAACTTTGGTCGTACGGTTGTCGCCGTAAACTAGCAGCTTGAACGCCTCGTTTTATGGTGTTTAGAATGTTTCCTCTCCAGAAATGCGTTTATTCGGGGTGCTCAGAGAGACGGAGTAGTTGTAACGTGCCTTGCAAGTAACTTCGAGCGCAGTCAGCAAGAAGAGAGCTGACAACGTCCTCATCTTTGTACACAGCGTTGCGTCGGCGCATGCCTGTAGCGGAAACGATTACAAAAGTGGCTCACTACAGTTTCCTCCGTTGGCAAAGGAGCGACCCTGCTCAAAGACCAGGTTCCTGAGATTACATGAAGCAACGTCAGGTGCAGAAGCAGACCTAATTAAGCTGTTTCAGTATAACGGGGGAGGTGGTCTACGGCGCCGGTAATCCAACGGTGGCCAGCGGTAGTAGTAAAGAGGGTGCAGTAGAGGTTCAGGACAACGCGGTATAACGGGCCAGCAGGAAAAAATCAACGGCTGCAGTGAAGTCAGTGAATTGTGAAGAGCTGTTTGACGACGCTGCCAGGACAAAGAAGAGGGCAAAAATTTGTGCATGCAAGGCTAGTAGACCCGCAGATGCAGGTGCCAGCAGGTTTTCAACACGGCGCCACGAGTACACCGGCTTCAGCTTCGAAAGCCGCGCATATGTCGGCGCGTAGATGGTGAGATATCCCGGAAATTCATCTACGTGTTCCTGGATGACTTTCCGCGATCACATATATAGTTGCCCGTATTGAATAGAAAAGAGGGGAGCTTGACACAACAGTGTTGGGGACGAATGATCAGTAGCAGGACTCGAAAGAATGTCTCCAAAGGTGGCGAACGAGGGGTTTTATGCTTTGGGAGTTGCAACAGAGAAAAAACAGTTAACCTGTTAAGGAAATAAAGCACAAAGTAACGGCGAAAGTAACAGAGCGGCCCGCTCAGTGTGCTTAAGGTCGGAACGATAAATGACGCGAATATCATACTCTCGTAGACGAAGAGCACAGACAAGGAGGCGTCACGACGCGCCGTTAAGAGAGGACAGCTAGGACAGAGCATTGTGATCAGTGACTGCAGAGAATGGTCGACCATTGAAGTGGGGGAGAAAGTTACCGATAACACAAATAAAGGATGAGCGTTCTCTTTCCATATAAGAAATAGTCATGCTCTGTTTTTGGGGGGTGCGACTGGCGTACGTAGCCGCATACCTGTAGGAAACATGATTTTGTTGGGTGCATTAGGAACCGAGCACAATACGGCAGGCGTTAGTGAGAACCACAGTTGGCGCAGTCGGGTCGCAAAGTGGTGTAGTATGGGAGGTGGAACTGAAAGGCGGCGCACTGAGTGGAAGGCGTCATCGCAAGGGGACGTCCAAGCGGATACGACAGAATGGCCGGCAAGTAGCAAGGTCAGAAGGTGGATGCGCCATCAAAAAATCTCGTATGTATTTGTGTCCGGTTCATACAAGAATACGGGATATGTGTCACATGTATTCACTGACGCCAAACGTGCCCACGTATGTCATACGTGTCAAATAAGTGTCGTACACAAGATTATTTTAAAAGAGGACGGCTGAACTAGAATTAAAATGGGAGTCAACAGTAGAATAGCGGCCATGCAAGTTATTGGACTAAAAAAAGTAGAAAAAGCTAAGGACTAGAACGAAAACACGCCCCCTAAACCGAATTCAAACCGTCACTCTTTCTCACCGTCACCTTTTTCTCCAACATGGTATTTACTATAGGGGATTACGTATGTACAGAAAGGGGATATATCGAGAATGTATGAAAAGCACGCATCTAGGGACAGAACTATACTACCTTACAAAAATGGATATTGAATTTCTGATATCATTATAATATAATAGTGATGAAATATCACAAATGAATCACAAAGGCCACATATATTTTTTTCCCATCAGCCCATCATAAGTTTTTAACACGTTTTTGCATTATTATTTCTGTACCAAACTGCGAAAATAAATTCTTGATGAATTTTTGTATAAACCTTTAGGGAGCGGACTGACACCATAAATTATTGATGTCTTTTTGCATGAACTGACGCGTGAAGCCATCAGAGCTGTATTTTTTCAAGCACCGCCTAAGGCAATTTTTTTAAATTTCTCATACAGCAATGATGCTCATCAACTATCAAATCTTTGCAGTTAAATCCCTTCATTTGTCCCTACCTGTTCTTGTGTAAATGACGCCAAAATTATCTTAGAAAAGTCCAATTATTACAAGCTCCTCACTAACACTTGTTAAGGGGCGTCTTTTTGGCAGTATAGAAGCATGAGTTCACGCTATGAAGTACAGGTCAGGGGACTGCACCGGTGTGGTGTGTACTACAGGAGATTCTAATGCCTTATTCTCGATATTGTTACTGCTCGTTTCAGACGGTCGATGGAAGGTTTGAAGCAATGACTGCCAGTTTATGGTCCTGGACTGTACCATGTTTCAGCGAAAGTAGCATATGGAACTGTTTAGTGGATATTCACATGAGATCCACACAGTGGAGATCCACCACAGTGGTCTCTGTGTGATGTAAAAGCGCCGTTAAAAAATGAACTTCACGACATTTCTTTCTTTTTCGCCATTACACTGGTTTCAATGCATCATAAACCACTCAGAAATGCATAATGAATTCAGCATGTATGCTAAAAGGGCAGAAAAGATAGAGACCGCATCAACAACGAAAACCAGTCTGGTACAAAGTCCCTCTCATCACAGATGTCCCTGAATTGGAGCATCATTCGACTGAAATGGCTTCTGGCTATAAAGTTTAATGTGGAAGAAAGCATGCCATATGGTTCGTATTCAGGTTGAGTTGACGCAAGTTACCGGACACTGACCATCGCATGCGGACGTTGGTTTCACTTTGACTAGTTTGAATGGCTGCCACTATCCCCCTCATATCACAAGGCGAATTGTGGGGACAAGCTTTGTTAGTACAGCAGAGGTTTCGTTCACAGAAAAAAAGTTCGTCTACGTCCACATAATACAGCGACGAGTTTTAAAGCGTCGCATGAGGAAAGATAAAACAAAGAAATCGTAATTTCAGGCAATTAGCATTGCTTCCATAACTGCATATTAAAACACGCAGTCAGCGCACACTTATAAAATAAATGGCAGCCGCCGATTTAAAACAACCAATTGAAGCAACGAAGACAATACTCGTGTATGCATTGTTTAAAAAAACTGCGCTCGCCTGGGAGACAACACGGAAATGCGCGAGCGGTCACCGTTACGAAGTAGGCTCAATGACTAAACCGAATTTTTCTGTATTCATTTCATTTTTATCTCTTGGCGTGTGCATTCTCGTCACCTTTTTTTAACGCCGCACCATTCGCCATTTTCCACACTACATTAATAGGTCCTTTGGAGCCCTAAAACAAATCCTGGCGCAATGGAGCAGTGATTAAGCGATGAGCCGCTGCCTTGCGATGGTAGGTGTTGCCAACGACGGGGCTTATGAGAGCCAGGTTGCTCTTCCTGGACAACCTATGGCGAATAATCGTCAATTTAACTGTCACCTGTCATGGTGGACAGTTCGCTCACAAACCGGTGGGCAGGGCTTTTATCCTAGGGCTTCACTTAGGGCATCACTCTCGTTTTCGTGACATCTTCCCTCTAATCTCACACAATAATAATAAAATAGAGACGGTAAGTGTAGACGAGCATACGCTTTTTTTCGCATACGACGCATATGCTAGGCCTGTAGGCTCCTCATTCCTTAAACACCGGGTATAATTAGTGTCATATCATAACGTACATTCCCTTAGTCGGCGTTTCAGAGTTAGCGTCACACTCCTTCTTAACCAAATTCGAGAATCTGCACCTGTCACATGTTGTAAGAATAGCGTAATTTCTAATTTTTGTATCCCTAAGGTAACTTCGGGAAACGTCTTTTGAAAATCTGAACCCACATAAAACTTCGACCGCATTTCTTGTTACCGAGACCCTCTCTTCCACCTGACGCGTTCTGCTTGAACTAATGCGATTCTTGCCTGAGAAGCACTACCCTATCAAGAAAGGAAGCCAGTAGTGTTGAGGCGACTAAGCCGTCCCTTCTGCCGATTTAATTAGGCTTGCACTGCGCGGGAGCTTTTTCAAGCTCTCCGAAAACTCCCAATTACCGAAGTAGTTTACCGGACAAACTTGTGCTTCTGTCCTTTTTTTCCCGTCCTTACCTGGCTGGGTGCTTTTGTTTATCCCCATAGTTTTTATTCTGTGCCTTTCATTATGTGATGGTTCACATTCATCAAAACATTCTCGTCAGCTTGAATTTCGCTTAGTCTCAGTATCTCCGCTATTCGTGAGGAATAGTCCGCTACAAGCGCTTCGGTGTTGGGTAGTAACTGCTCCCTCTCACTCTTACTCTGGGACATAATAAAGCATCTTAATTCTATTGTTCATGACTTTTTTCAGACTTTTGCAGCATTATCAATATCGATGATATTTGAGGACCCCGAAGAGAGTTACATAGTCAAATTGAGTCTTATTTCTATTCCTGTGAGGAAAAAGTTGAGACGGGCTTAGGCTCTGGACAAGGAGCAAATTATGCTGTGTCCACGGAACCAGAAGGCTGAGTTCTAATTTAAGCAGTGCATTTTATGGTACAACTGAAGTTTTCTCTTCGGAATGCCAAATTAGCGGACGAACAAGTGTTCGCTTTCAGTTCGCACATTAAATTTGAAGGCAGCGGCTTAGCCTGAGCATTTTGTTTTTGTATGAAAGACTTTCTGCGCTCTTTTTAAGTAATGACTGTTTGTTGTGTTCTCACAGGAAAAGAATGTTAGATTTTCGTTTGGAGTAATGAAAAAAGAATCCGGTAGCTCATATTATTTTTACTTAGTTTGTCTTGGCACACACGTGTCTTCAGATAGCCCCATTGGCTATCAACGATCCTTCACCGCGTTTTATGGACACCTTACTATCCCGTAGTTTTTGTACTTGGATACAAATGGGGAGGAAAAAAGAAATGCCAGCTTGGAACGCAGAAGCTTTTCCACCTTTCGCGCAAAGAGAGTGGGGACAGAAAACAGGAGTTACATTTGAATTAACAGAAATAAATGAAAATGCGATACCCAAGTCGGAAACGATAGAAAGAAACAAAAAACTCACCAACAACTGTGTAGATGTCGCCACATTACCAGCTGCACCAGTGTTAACTCAGAGGAAGCAGCGATTGACGAGCATCTTCGCAATTGATACCCACAACACCAATACGCTTTGTGCGCAGAACGTTGCTTAAAGTAGGAACATAGACTAAATAGCTAACTGGGATCCAGCGACAAACATGTTTCTTGGTCTATGAAACGCGAGGAAGATATGAAGTTGAAGCAGTGAGTGAGATGTTTTATGTGAAGAAATTAAATCAAGAGCTCGTCATTCGACAGAAAGCATCGATCCGCATAGATAGAGGGGCCTGCACCATACATATGCGCAACGGCACAAGAAAGAATCTGCAAAATTTAAACAAGCGGAAAGAGGTCTTGAGAACAAGACTCGGTCTCTAGACAGAGAAAAGTGACAGAAACACATACGCGTTGGCCATAAAATCTTACCAGAAAGAATATGCACATTGATTGTAATAAATAGGTTTCATGTTTTGTGTTAAGGTATGTTTTTTTTCTGATTTTTTTGTTTGATTGGAAAATCCAGGCTGCCACTGCCCCGGCTGGCCAGCTGTTCTATTTGAGGGATGGGAGCCCTTTACGATCGCGATGCGCGGGGCTATACGCATCCTGTTTAGAAGGCGCTGCCTTTGTGGTCCACACTGGCACAATTTTGTATATTGGAGTTGAGTAGAGTGGGCCACTTCAGATGGGTATTTGCGTCTTTTACGGCGTCCTGATTTTAAGACCAGGAAACTCTCGTAAAGAAATAAATTTATGTTGGATATTCTGCTGAGATTCGGCGCGTTCATTTAATGTATTAAAAGACAAAAAACAACTTGCTCTTGTAAGCAGTTTTGGAAGAAATATAGATTGAAACATTTTGCTTTAATTTTGAACGAAAAACGAGGAAATGCAAAAAAAAGGCAAAGGACATTCAAAGGCAACGAGGGAACTTAAAAACTAGCTTTAAAACTCATTCACATCGAAACATCTATTTTACAAAGCTCGGCCAGAAAGTCTGCAACCGCTACTTTTACGCCAAAGTTAAAGGCGACAAATACGAAAGTTTTTTTTTTTCCCCCGGAAGCTGCCGTGCCGAAACGTCCACAAAAGTGCACAGCCTCTGCTTGCCGTGAGACTAAATATTCGAGGGCCCCCATTCTCCAAAGTTTTGTGATCCGCATTACGAAAAGATTTTTGGACAAGTTAGCTGAAATATATCTGCACTGAATATTTAACGTGGTTTGAAACATGACTGCTGAATACTTCGAAAGTGTTCCAAAATCACACGACCTCAGATGCTGCAAATTAAGAAATATATTATCAGGTCTGTTGCATTACAAAGGCAGAAAATTGATAAAAAAAACAATTTCTACGAAGCGCAGCAATCATTAGTGTCTGATTGCGCTATTTTAATTAATACAGAGCAAAAAACATCCTATCAAGCCCTTCATTTTAGCCGTGGATGTAACGGTATTTTGATGGTTTAATGCGTTTCACTTGGAGCAGCGGAAGGTATGTACCGTATTTTGGTGCCTTCTCTTCGCAATGAAAAAGAAGCTCTTGCGCAGTGGAACGGCATAAAGTTATCCGTAAATGAAGAAAAAGCAGCAACGAAGCTCCGAAAAATCTTCCACTATTGAGTTCAATTTCATTATCGAATCACGCACCTAACTGCTGTTTCGACTTGAGGGTAATAAGATAGCGCGAGGTATTACCGCAGACTTTGCTCCTAACTGGCGTGGTCCTATTGGAGAGTTTAGAAATCATAAGTGTCAACAATCAATGCACACAGAGCTGGGCCAGCACAGGGCTCTATGGAATGAGCAGGCAACACCACTTACAGAATGTCTGGTCTATTACTGCGTTGTTCTTAAATACTGTTCTGAAGCTCTCTTTTTCGTTTTAGTAGAAAGAAATAAGTGCCGTCAATGTAAAAGGACCAACAACATTCACAACATAAATATGCTTCGAAAAGAAACCCTCGTCAGATCTAGATAAGGAGTGTGTTTTAATGTTCACGGTGCCTGCACGTGTGAACCGCCACGAAAGGCTAAGTTAACTCGTTCAGTGACATGCCCAATAAAATTCTTCATACTGTTTTAGCTCTAACCTCCTTGTAATTCGAGACACCTTTGTTTGAAAGCCGGATATTTAACTCGTCCTTTCTGTAAGGAATTTTATTGTTGCTCTACAAACAGTGTAAACTATATCTTAGCGGCTCTGTATGCAGCTCATCCTTCTGCGTTGTTTCTGAGATAGAAGCGTCCAGACGAAAATTAAGCCGAATTCCTTCGACTAACGAGAGCTTGCATCATTCTTTCAGCATCACTTTGTCGATGGCCTGAAAAAGTGGTCTGCATAGACGGAAACGGGGCAAGAATAATAATTTAGGCTTCAATTTTTCTTTCCTTGGCAGCCTGCATGACATAGAAAGTAACTGCTGCTAATTAGTTGAGAGAACAAAGGAAGAATCACACAGGTGACTTTATAATCTTAAGCAATATATTTAGGTGGGAACAGCTTCTGTGCAGCATGTCACAAAGATATTCGGAACGGGTGACTCTCTCATTGGAAGCAGAACAATTTGAAAAAATGAAAGAGAATGAACCAAATGTAACAAGACGTAAATCGCAGTAAGTGTTCGTAGATGAGAATTAATCCATGTAAGTTTTCTCTTAAGTCGCACACTGAGCATTTCAGTGTACGACGAGATTGCTATGGAAGGAACAGTACAGCGAGTACTAAGAAGTCGTGCTATACTTATAGCTTAACATGACCTCATGGCAAATTGTAATTTCTACCAAAATCAACGCTTTCTTGAAGCCAGAAACCGCGTAAAAGCGAGGTACACGTGACGCCGCAACTTAAAGTTTCGTGCAGTGGCGACAAGTTACGCAATCATGAGCGAATGCTGTTTGGCTGCATCGATGAGCAATTACAATCGAAATACGATGAAAACAGCTTGGCGCCAGCAGAGCCGTAAAAGCGAAGAATCTCGTAAACGAAACAACGCAAAACAGAAGACGGAAAGAAAGGTTGGCCGCAAGCACGAGTGCTTTCGCCGCCGAATTTCGTTAACTCTGGTTGTGCGTTTCCGCTGCGCAGAGAAAGTTCAGAAACGCAAGCTCTGAACGACATTCCCTGTGTGTTTTCTTGCTACGCGGCACGTGAACCGGTTTCGATCTCACTTGAGCCATCGAATCAGCTACTTTTTGCATTGTGCCGTATGCAGAAGTTAAGAAACTACTAATTGTTTGTCTCTGCTTTTTTTTACTACTAGAACACTCAGACACGCGCTTGCATACACTTAATCAGCGTATGAAGCGGGATGCGAGCAAAAGGTATTTCGCGTTTTCAGCACGGTTGTAAAGCGACTACGCTTTCAGATTTGTTAAAAATATCTGAGAATACCGCATGAATGCGTCATCAAGTGTCTTTTCGGTCATAAAAAATTCCCAGCACGGATCATAATGCAGGCAATACGTGAGGCGTTGGCGCGCAAGGCATAGTTTTCCGCGAGAGAAACGTGTGTTCATCAGGATTACGCATACATCCTCTGCAGACACCTGTAGCCAGCATACGGCAGACTACATTTGGGTGGAACTTACCCCGGTTCGTTTCCGCATAGAACTCACAGGAAGCAATTCAAGAACGTAGAAATCTCAAAGACCACCGCAGAGTCACAATCACAAGGGCTGCCTGTGTTCATGCTGCGTAGTTATTCAACAAAAAAACGACAATCGACCGCACAGTGCGCGGTTTGATGCTAAATGATCGTGCAATTTTTCACTCAGATCTAGCGTTGCATGCAATACATTAGAGTACGACTGCTGCTCGGACCCTTTTGAGGATCCCTCGAATCTTCCGTGCGCAGTTCACGACAGCGCACAACACACCCAAGGTCACTCACAAGCGCGATCAAAAGTCTGTACTGAAGCCTGTGGCTGCATTTGATAACTTCATGTAGTTTGTTCCTCAGCCACCGAACCTTTTTCGACCATACAAGCTCGTTTTAGCGGGACGAAGATGCACGCGATCCAGCGGAGAGCCTGCATTGAAATACTAAGGGGCAGAGGTTGCCTGCACTTGCACTTTGCTGCCGTGACCATTGATCCATTGACTTTCGGCTGTCGCTTTCCGTCCAAGCTTCAAGTCTCTGGAACTGGCACTTCTGATTGTTCAGGGTGGACAGACGTCACACGGCACTTCGCTTCAACGCGAAAGCGTAAAAGTTCCCGCTGTGCAGAAAATCAGGCGTCGTCGGCGCTGTGAGCGAAAGATCCCTAATTAACTAGAGCTAACTGACGACCGTGGCCGGCGGCATTTAAAATAATGATTGCCAGCTGGATAAGAGCATCCTGGGTCGCGCAAGCCCCACCAGTGGCATCACCCGCTAAGGCAGGGCAGGAGCGCATCGCTGAACCGCTGCACCACTCCGCCAGAAATGGTATGATGATTCCCTAGAACCTATGAACATAAAAGCGAGAATGACCAATTCCGCACATAGTGGGATCAATTAACCTTTCGCGGTATTGCGTCGTACAGTTAAGGCAGAGCTAAAGTGCCCCCTTCCATTTTGTTTCGCTTGCGTTTTGAATCTAGAAGGTTTTTATGACTTGGTTTAAAAGCAAGGCAGCCACCTTTCCTCCTAGAAAAACCGTGGTTAGTCTTTCGTACCAGTAGTGTTTGTGTGTTAATTTGATATTCCTTTTAGTGCTCCTTTAATTAAAAACAGATTTGCGTTGACATTTACTAAAAAAGACTACGGAATTATAGTCAGATGGTATAGTTGATAGGTTCTTAGATTGCAATGCCAAAACAATGCCTAAAGAGCTGTGTAACTGATGAGATGTTGTGTCTGAAGAAGGAAGTCAGAGCTGATGTGAAAAGCCCGGTCCGTAAGTATTCGAATCATTTTGTTCTGTATTTTTTTGCAGTAATCAGAGATTGCTAATAGACATGACTTCCCACCACACTACAGTACGACCATACAACGCGTACTACCAGGGTATTATTGTAGCAATAAAATAATAACGGGCTTTTTAAAGATTCCTAAAGATCAGGTTAAACCCTATTTCTGCGTGCAAATGTGCCTGTAAGAAAACGTAGTTTGCTGGTGTACCAAGCTAAAGAACCACTGGAGGGTATTGGATGTCTGATATTTTTCCTGAGATATATTTTAAAAAATGCCAGTTAGTTTAATTCCTCTTCACTGCTTGGTATTGTTCATGAAATAGCTTCTAAGTTTAGGGTAAATTGAAAAGTACAGGTACTGATTGCTATTCCATTGCAATAATTATGCCCATAACTATGAAGCTCTGTTGGAAAGTAGGGCGCATTTTTTATGTGTGGTTTGAAGTGTTGTGACTGTTTTCAAACTGCAAAATGCTGGTGAAGTCTATACTCTGCGAGTTTTTTGCAATGGAGCGAAAGCAAGTGAAGCCGAGTGTGTGTCACTGTCACCCAGCCAATAGTTCTCCACAGGACAACCGAGCTTGTGACTATCTATGGCACAAAGCTCGGAGCTGCGATTGCCCTTGTCGAGGTTGACTGAGTTAACTGGTGCAAGGCTAACTGCTCAAAGCTAGCAAGCCTTTGGCACCATAGAACTATACGTATTTATGCTGGGACCATGCAGCGAGTCTGTGTAAGCGAGGTCATGATAAATGAGGTTAACTGTAGAAACATAGTGTGAAATAAGACTAAGTGCACTTACGGAAAATGCTGTATTTCCTTGGTGATTGATATAATGGAACATGTATCAAATTGGTAATCTCTTTCTAATTTCTCAAGTTCTTTTCAGTCGCAAGGAAGTCGTGCAAGCCACCAAATTGCGTGCGATTTGTGCCAGCGACCAGAAGCAAACTCGGAATTAGGGAAATGACCAGTGGTTTTCACTCGATAAAGGGTGTTTCTACTGTAATTACAGTGATTTTGGCATGACATTGCTTTGGGATGCACGCAGTGAGCTCACTTTCACTGCTCTGCAGCTTCCCATGTGTATCCAACAAAATAGCTTCAAGAATAATGAAGCACAGTAGACAAAAACACAAAACAGATAAGACACAAGAGAGACAACAATACACAACACAGACAACAAGACACAAGACAGGCAACAGTACAAAAGACAGACAACTGAACACAAGGCAGACGACAGGACACATGACATACAGCAGGACACAACACAAACAGGGCACAAGACAGACAAGGCACGCAACAGGCAACAGTACAGGAGACAAAGGACAAAACACAGACAACATGCCGAAAACATGACAGGACAGGAAACAGACAACACAGCAGAAATTTCTTGTAATCTTGTTGTAGTTTTGATTGAGTAGGCTCTATCTTTATCGGCTGTTGAGAAAAGTGTACTGAATGATGTCCTAAAATACGCGGGAAGTGTAGTGCTTACCCTATTTACTTAACTTTACAAGTGATTTCACCAATTTCTGTCTTAGAAGCAGCCTTGCGCTTTTATAGATAAGTAATCATACTGCCTTGTTGCTCGTCATCCGTCTCGCTGCTTGCCTCGGCGTAGGCAGAACAGTGGTTGGGGTCGATTGGTTTACTGAATACGAAAAACATGTAGCAAAACGAAAGGTGGTCTGGAATCAATGTTTATCGTGGGTAGCAGATTCAATTCTACCGCTTATGGTCCATTAACATTCACCGTGGTCTCAATATACGAAGTGTTAGCCTTCTGACTCCCCAAATGCACAGCTGGTACGGCCGCAACTGACCACGTGAACTGGTCGGGCTCAATGGTTAGTGGTTGAGCCAGAGCCAGGAGTATCAACTGCAATGTGCTGTTCGCTTTTGTGTCCAAATAAGATGCAGTGGAGCTGGTGTGAAGACCTCTCCTGCTAGAAAGAGCTGGGCGCGCCTTTTTAAAGCGGTCACATTTCAGGCATGGCTATCGCTACATAAGAAAACTAGAAATGGCAGTAAGGAATAGATGTCACACTCAACTTCTTCCCGCTGCTTGGAACATTTGTGTAAGTAATGAGCAGCCCAAGCTACTACGGAGCCTGCGCTGCTCCGTGGACACGTATATTGGTGGTCTTATCCATTCTGCCTTCCTTCGCACCTTCTTGCAGAGCGAACGAGTGTTCATAGTGCTCCGTGTACCGCAGGTGCTCTTGCATGATCTCAAACTGCCTTGCTCACCCGTAGCGCATGTGATCACAACTGGCACATCATTTAGAGCGGCTACCGGACATCGCATTTCTTGCTAGTGTCTCGGCTTCTGAGTACTTGGCATGAATAGGGACAGCCATCTGGACTTTAATGGCGTTGGCCTGGAGTTCGCTGAACCCTCAACGGATATAAGAAAGGTCCTGCTATATTTCACACCATGATAGGTAAACGTCGCAATGTGGAGGCCTTACTATGTGTTGATTGCTGTATTGCGTCCTCTTTGGGTAGACGAATGGATCATGAATGCGACAAACTTGTGCTCATGACTTTTCTGTCCAAGGAAACTCACACTGTCTGAAGACAATAATAATATCAGAGGCGATTTGCCTGTAACCTAATGACCCAAACCATGCGGTTTCAGTCGATGTCTCTCCCAGCAATTCCCTGTAGTACTCCAAAATTTTTTGGATGTTTATATATTGGACATTACTGGCTCCATTATGTGGTTACGAAATTGATATTATATAACATTCGGCACATCTGGCATAGCCGCGAGGTATTAGCGCGCGCGTGTGCCGCCAATCCGCACCCAAGAGTGGGGGAAGGTGGCGGCAGTGCGCATTTGCAGGAGGCGACCCATAAACCGGTGCGAGTCTGCTGAACAACATTCGCACTATGCTAAGTCTGTCTATTTATAGATTCCCCCACAGAGCAAGAGGGGTAAGAACACAGAAAATAAGAGAGCGAGCACACACACGCAGCACTATGCGAGGCCTGTACATCAATTTATATTCTAGGTTCACGGCTTGTTTCAGAAAGAAAAACTAAAAATCGAAAACATCCATAATTTTTATTCATGAAGCAGTGCGCTGTATGTACAAATGTACGGTGCAATCTTGCTGCGACCCTCGAACTTCACTTCAATGAGGGAAGCCACCAGGCTTGCAGGAGGAGGGCACTGCCGGTACAGACTTCTAATCGAACCTGGGAAGCAACACCGCAGGGTGGCGCTGCGGCAGTCACCTGTTCCCTGTGACATCGTAGGCAGCGCTCATGCTAACAAGTGGTGGGTAGTGATCCATCCAAGGAAAATGGCAAAGCCTTGCGGCCGCAGTTCCCTGACTGGAGCAATTCAGGCTGCCAATTTTGTCTTCTACTTAGCATCGGCCCCAAATATGACTTCGGCATACCACTTAAGCTATATACGCCTGACCGATATTCTCTACACTGTATTTGCCTGAATGACCCGCTTAAAGACAGAAGATTATGCCAAGCGGTCTAGTCGCCGTGGTGTTCACTAGCCCAAGCCGCGGTGGCTCGATTCACCTCTTCGCAGCGTGTAGCGGGAAAACGTCTACCCTTTTCAAGAAAAATAAGCCCGGCGACACCTCGACGTGGCGTTGACCAAAACGAAACTTTGAATGAGCCTTCGCGCACATTTCATCGATACGCCACGAACGCTGAACAACTCCACTAAGACGCTTCCGATGATACTTCAGGCACGGTGTGCAATAGTCGTGAAGTTATCGACAGAGACTGCGCGAAGGCCCTAGTTTACTCTGATGCACACTTTTTCGCTCCCATTGGCGAGCTACGTCACTGGCTCCGAAAGGCAGTGATGAGGGATGGGCCACAAATCAGAATTACTGAAGGTCACATCGGAACACAGTTAACGGTTTAGAAGCATGGTTCACGTGTCCCGCTAGATTCCTCCCCTTGGAGAACTTCCCTATGGGTATAATTCTCGGAATTAATTTTTTGAACAAGTTTGACGCTGTCATTGACCTCGCAGACCACCGTCTCACACTTGGTCGACCTCACCTTACGCGCGCAAGCCCTCAACCAAGATTTCCAAATGGAGCATTTTGTCACACAACATTACGACCACAATTGGGAGTGCTTCTTCTTGTAGGGTCCGAGCAGTCTGCCTCTGGTGAAGTTCTACTCAAGGTAATGGTTAGGCCGCTCCTTGATCTAGTCCTTAGAGTTGCGAGATGCGCCACACAGCTGGACAAAGGGGACGCCCAAGTCCTTATAACCAAATTTTGAAGCATTCCACAGGAGGTATCTAAGGGCACACTCTTAGGCCACATCGAGTGCGTCACCACTCTTACCGATCCTCCAACCCTGTCTGAAGCCTCTCATTGACCGTCCCCTCACCTAGAGAAAGCTTCTCTTTTCGGTAAAGGCAGTGCGTCGAAATTTCCTGCGCTCGAAAGACACGAGCTGATAACTCTAATGGCTGAGTGCCACTGCTATTTTTCCACTCCTACCGCCGTTCGCCAGAAGAACACCGTCAAGCACAGAACCATCACCGGCAACGCTGCTTGTTCTGTTCATTAGCCGCCATATCGTGTTTATTTGAAATAACGTGATACTTTTCATACCTCAGTACCCGTTGTGCCAGCCGACAACATTTTCTCATCACACATTCATTCCTGCTTCAGGGAACGATGGTGAGCAAAAAAGACGGAACTTTTTCTGTACTGTGTTGACGGCAAGCGATGAGCAAAGTCACCAAGCGCACTGCCGCGCATCAGGGCCGCACTCAATTTCCTGTGCCATAAGCTTGTTACTCTACATTCATCAATCTACAACGTGGATATTGTCAAATAGGAGTCCATTAGTGGGACAAAGATGACCTACCTTATCCTGAGTGGATTCTATGTGCCTTGAGGTGGTGCCCTTAAACGTGTGCACTTCCCCAGCAACTACAATTCCAGTATGGAAACAGCGTTCGCCCGCCTATATTAACAAGCATGCACGGTTTATCCTTGGCAAGCACGCTGATATTAAACACTGATATTAAATTCGAGCAATGCGAAGTACCGCTCTAAGGTTATGTCTATATCGAACGGTGCGTCTTCGAACTGAGGAAAAAAATTATTAGCTCCTATTCACTCAGTCGCGGTGAGAAACTCTTAATAATTTGTTGCTCTCTAACGAGTGCGTTCACTCTATTTGACTGCTAGTAACTAAGGCAAGGATATTTAAAGCTCTTAGCAATGATCGCTGAAAGATATATTATTTTCTCGGCGGTGGTGGCTCTAAATTGTAAGAGTGGCACCGTTCAGTATCAAGATTTCTTTACAACTGCCTTTTTTTTCTATTTTATCACTTCTTCGCTCGAGCACTTCCAGAATCCTCTTTCCTAGCTACGGACGAGTGATGGTAAACACGGTGTAAGTTGGGAGGGGATCTACTAGCAACGCTGGCTTATAGCGTGATGACATTGTTCTGCAAATGCTACAAGAAGTCGCAAGAGGTTAACATAGCGCGCGCATGCTGCCGAACTCACTGCAGTTTAGCGCATTTCGGGGCATAATCTAATCTTAGCTATTTTAAATGCAGAATTTTACTGTCGGTACCTCAACACTGTAGATTTGCAGAGAAATAAATATCCTGTCCTTGCGTGTTGGAGTGCGTCTCCTTCTGCACTTTCAACGCGCGGCTCGTAATAGCGAATTAATGCGGAGGGAAGGGCTAGAAGGCCTTTTTTTTCCTTATCGTGTTCTTTGTCGCTTCATGAAATTTCGAACCAGATTTTTTAGTATTAAAGGAACAGAAACACGCCAATTCAGCATATTTAGCAAATACAATTCGAAGCCCGAACTGGAACGCTTTTGCGCTGTCATTAATAAAGCTACCCTCAAGGTGTTGCACCAAATTCGTGATCCAAATGAAGAGCACATATTGCCAACAAAACTTTGAAGATTCCTATTATTCTCCTAATCACCTCGCTCGCCTATTATTCTCCTAATCACCTCGTTCTCCACTACCACCTTCTTTTTCGTGAACAAAAGCAGCTTACCAGCCAGGCGAAAAAATAAAGATAGACGATAGCTCGAACACGCGGACACACGTCCAGTCCAGGAACCATTCCTGCTTGGCATTTTGAAGCGAGAGTGGTGGCGTTCGGATTGAGACATAAGGAGACTAGCGTAGCGGGAAGGGAAGGTGGCGCTATCGACGGGCGAGCCTTCAACGCCACGGTCACGTCCAGTGTTGTCGTGAACGACCCATAAAATGTCGGAAACGACTTCGATCTCTATGAAGCGGGTGAAACGGTGGGTGTTCAAGGATTGCCTCAGGAGATGGGGAGAAGTTTGGAAGTGGCGCCTTTAGGTCTTCTGTACATTCGTCGTCTCGCGACCAAGAGAAGGAAACTGGCTTGGTTTTTTTTTCTTTCTATGTTAGTATGCGTCTGGCTTGAATTAAGTCGCGTTGGGTAGCCGCAAGCTTAGAGTGTCAAGAGGCAAAGGATGTTTAATCAGTTCATGAAGTCTATGGTCTGAGAATAACAATATTACGGTAGTTTACGACAGTTTTGACGCTTCCCTAAAAAGGACACTTTTTTCTAATTTGGATTGCAACGTCAAATGGTAAAGAATATTATAGAAAGCCAGATGCAAGTTTTTTGCAGTTTCTTAATCTCTGAGCTATCGTCAGCAGCATGAAACTCTTTTTGTTGGCCAAAGCCTGTGGCGTTCGTAATGTATGAAAACTAGAAAGTCATCAATACGCTCCGTAATGTACAAAAGTGATAAGTTATTCACAATTTGAAAAACCAGCCAGGCCGCCGTGCCTGGCAAGTTTAAGCCTTCATTGCGTCTGCACAGTACGTCACCCACGAAGATCGTAGCATAAATCTCCAGAACAGAGCTAGGCAGATCCATCTACACTGAAGAGAAGGAGGCACGTTGTCGAAAGCAAGCAGTGAAATTTGTGAAGATTAACCTTAGTTTTTGTAGAGAGAGGTACTCCAGTAGACCTGCTACAGTAAGCAAATGACTGTTCGTCATGTCTAAAGAAATTACGACGTTCTTGGTTTTCATACCATCAGAAACCTCACGGTATCTTGGAAGCTTCCCACGCACATATATATTTTTTGTGACAATGCACAAACTTTGTTTATCAGTGAAATGGGGCCTTGCCTCTACAGTCAGCTGGAGTGCCTCGACACAAGCGAACATGTGCGCGCAGCCTTGCTCATTTAAACTTAGGCAGAGTAAAAAAACGAAACAAAAAACGCACACGACTAACAATCATTTTGCAGTGCACTTAAATCCTTTATATATCTTTGAGCACACATGGTCAAATTATACAACTTATCATCATTTTCCCTGTTTTCTGTCGTCATCATAATCTTTGTGTTTCATCAGTCCATGCAAACACACTCCTGTGCGGTGCTGTGTCAGTGACCTAAACGAAAGCCATGTGGTCATAATCTGTCCGGAACACTTCCCGACGGTGTCGCTCGTGCCAACCTGCACCTTTATTGTGTTAAATAGCACATACTACGCGATATTATGCCCACAATCGAATTTGTCACTGGCCCTTACTTCCTTTCGACTGGATTTGGGATGGGCCCTGCCAGCCTCCTCGCATTGTAAAGTTTGTTCAACATGTAATGCTCTCCAACCCTATTTAACACCTGCTGAGTCCACAGTTATTGATACAACGTCGAAGCTGAAAGAGGCACCATGCAAACATAAAAACATTATTGGTAGCGGTCTGAATAAGATCTTTAAGCAGTGCTAAACTGAGATTTTGAGTACCGCCTACCAGGACTCGTTCCAGAAACCTACACAAGAAGAGATAACAGTATGCTGCAAACTAGAACGAAACTTCTACTTGCTTTAACAGTTGGCGAGACCATGCGAATAATATATTCATCTTTTCTTTAAGGAAGCCGTTCAAGTGGTGTAGACACAAAGTTTTGAAGTCAAGCAAACAATATGATTTGATTCAAGGGTGTAGCGACATGCCTTCTAGCAGGGTTCAGCCGCAGTCGTTGAGTAGAACATAATTTGATGCTATTTTGAATGTTTCCGAGGAGCCCCTCGCAATTTCCACCTACACCAAGCTATGACCAGGTGCGCTTGCCCGATTATTTTGATGTCGCCAAACCCAGAGGTTGTTATCGAGAAGAATATGTGGTTGCCTGGCAACAACATACACGAGGCGCAACTCCCTGGATCAGTGTTCAAACTGAATGATTTTCAGGTTATATTAACTCAACCACACAAGAAATCTATATTTCAGCGAATGACAGTTCATATCTATTCTTAACCAATGCGATATTCAAGACACGATGAACCTTCACAGCAGTGAACAAAAAGATGGTCATAACGTCTATTTAAAAGACTGTTCTGGCTACGTCAGTTGAATAAATTTTATTTTTAAGTAATAGTTGAAGGCAGTCATTCCACTCCGGCAGACAAAAACTAAGAAAGCAATAAGGGCCAGTGTAATAAAACAAAAGATCTGCCGGAAATATCAACCTTGTCTTTTAAAGCCACAAGGCAAGCCAAACAGTAATGCTTCTGGTCAAATAGTTTCTTTTCACTAACAACTATGATTAACCCGAATGGCTGAGCACGCTGCCCGGGACACAACTCAGGGCCGCCAATTGGTTCCGTGAGAAAATAAAATTTTAACACTACCAGCCAAGTGCATTAAATAGTGAACAAATATTTAAAAAATCCAGATAGAGTTACAAGCAGTAGAAACACATCGCTTCAGGGAAGCTTACAAGAGGACTAGGAAGTGAACGTCGAAAGCAGATTTTAGACGCAAGATGACGGAAGGTTAATAAATTTCAATAGTTTTCAGGATCGCTGCTGAAACTCACGCCAGCCGCAACATCAATTGTAAACTTGTGAAAATTGTGAGAACACTGTTATTTGCCGTCCGCAAGGGATCCTATCCGGTATTAGTACTTGAAGTTCTTTGCTTGGCACGTCGCTTGTAATAAAGTACGTTACTCATCCCACGGCTGGTATGAGAAAGAAATCATTTTTCCTGTAATCCTCCCTAACTTAAGATGAATATACTCACGAAATAGCCGCAAAGCGCCGAATTGCTGTCCGAAATCTATTCATGGGTGTGACAAGGAAAACATTCTTGATTACTCTTACGTAAGACGCTTGTACTACATGTGGCGCACTGCTCGTAGCTCAAGTAACAGATTATAACACTCGGCCATCGCCCCTTTGTGCCCACTCACTTTAGGACGCTTGGCCTTATGATAAGAATGAGCTCTCCAGCGACTGCGCAGCTGACTAGGTAGTAGATGTGAGCCCCGCAGTAGCCGCCTAGTGGTTACAGCATTACATTCGCGTATGGGTGGTGGTCGGCTTGACACCCAGTTATGCCGGGGAGCCAGCGGTGATACAATAGGTACGACCATTCCTCTTGTCTCATGATCAGTGTCTTTTGGGTGAAATTCTTGGGAATTCGGTCCTGATCCCACCTTGAGTAACCGAGAACATTTTGTGCCATTGCGCATTTTTCTCTCAGATGCCCTGCTGCAATAAAAAATCATCACCATCATTACTAAATTAGCGCTAT
The DNA here is from genome assembly GCA_030143305.2 of Amblyomma americanum. Lineage (NCBI taxonomy): Eukaryota > Metazoa > Arthropoda > Arachnida > Ixodida > Ixodidae > Amblyomma > Amblyomma americanum. The sequence goes on from JARKHS020024078.1 coordinate 46,859, forward strand.
GGCAGCAAATGCCGACGCTGTAAAGAGGGGTTGACAAAGGCTGCGTGAAGGGCGTCGTTTGCAATTGAAGCTGCACGTACTTACTGTCGATTGTGCACGCTACTACGTTCAGACGTTCAGACCGGGAGCCTGAGCCTTAACACCTATAGTACTGTAGAATTTTTACGAATGCATGTTTATTCCAGACATTTTATCGGAAAGTAAGTGTGTTTACTGAAAAATAGAATGTGTATTAAACACATATATATTTTATACGTGAACAAAGGCATGTGCTCTATCTCGCAAACGAAGGCTTGGTTTACACTTGCTTAAGCTTAATGTTTCAAAAGCTCTAGCGCTGCAGGCTAAAAGTAATCTGATTTACACAAGCTTAACGCGATGACGTAAAAAAGCCAGTGTTACCTTTAAAACAAATTACCGAGTCAATCCTTCCCGAAATACATTATTGTTGAGGAATTTGTGCCTCTTTAGCAACTCGAAAACCTCAATCTCTGATTTCTACTCACACGCAGTGTAGGCTTTTTACCCATACAGAGCTCAAAAATGGTAACGTTGCCCGAACTACTTCTCACCACATATTGCAGTGCAGTTATAATAGAATTTTTTTTAGAGATTTCAGTTTTTGCGGTTTCGAGCTATTTCTTACAAGCACGCCTGCAATTTGACGCAGTTTTGGTTTTGTCTGCAGCTAACTGGAAAGTCCGATGCGTTTAGTAGCACGGATGATGACTATATTCGAGAAGAATCTTTGAAATGTGGCTCTAAATATTTATAGTGAACTCGAAGAACCAAATCTCGATTGCCAGATAAGTTTTTGTGCTGATTTTTGACAGATAGTTTTAAGAGGAACCGGATTATTCATGTGCTCTCTAAGAACTCTGATAGAGTGCGTTCTTCTATTATTTTTCACACGAATAAGAAATGGCTTTCTTTTCTTTCCTGATTCTGAAGAACGATGTCCAATTTGGTCCAGATTGGCGCGGCAAATAGACCAACAGCTGTTCTTCACTAACACGGGCCATAGGCGGAGCAGATCGATCATGAGGCGGGCTGCGGTGAAGCCAGTTTCTCGAGTCGCTTTCTTGACAGCTCTGCATGGAAAATGTTGGCTGGCTCAAAATAATAGGAACTGCTTGAGGCCAGTATTTGGAGACCTGGAATATACTTGTCAAAGTCGAAGACTGCGTACTCAGTACGTAAAATTGCCAGCATCCAGCCCCCAAACACCGCTCGCGATGATTTCGCGCGCTGCGAGTTGCATATAATACGAATAAAGCTTTTTTTTATAAAAACCTCTCCACGCGGCTGCAATGAAGACAACCCTGCATCAGAGGTGGCATAGCCACGTTGGAATGAATCATTGGGCGGCATTTATTGAAAGGTAAGCTAATATTAATCCTTGTCGAAGACATCATAAGCGAGAGCGCCCATCCGGCGCTGTTAGTGACTTGTGTGATTGAGTCAGAATTTCACTTGTGCTAAAAAAAGTAACTTTCACCTACTTCTATTGCCGGTTTGTCTCCTCTAGGTTACGATGAAAACATTTGAGTTTGAAGGCAAACCTGCGGCGGAAAACTTCGTAGCTGACACAGCATTTCGAGGTTAAAAAAATAATTCTTAACTCTTCTATAAGCCAGTAAAAAAATATATAAGAGAGAAAGGAATTAAACATTTGTAGTGAATAATGAATTTATGGAAGCAAGAGTGTAAATTTATTCCGAAAGAATGAGATCCTTCACTTGGCAGAGTTCTGGTTTTATGACTTATTTCAAGCTTATTTATTCCTATGAAACACAATTCTAACATCTTGCCTTCATGTACGGTAAGCAACGAATTTGGTTCTTGAATGAGCAAAGCATATTTTTCTAAAATATCGCAAATTAAATGGAGATTTTATGAACAGGTTTAATCGCGCTCCCTATGGACCTAGTAGCCTGTGCATGCCAGTGCTCAACAACTTGATCTGACCTGCATTCCCCACAAATCATTCCGGTTCGCAAGGGAGCAGGAGAGGCAAGTCCAACGAGTTATGAGATCACAATACCGGCCGGAATGTGCGAAACAGATTTAACTCTCTAGCCTCCCACCTCAGCTTCAGCTGCAATTGGTTTGAATGTCATTACACCTTGGCTTCCTTTTTAATGCATTCACAGTATACTTATCTTCTGCGAAAATACCCTCAGCCTCTCTCTCCACTCTCCGGAAGCAAATTCAAGTGAGTACGCCTCCGGGCTCCCACCGCCGAAAATGCACGTGCCGCCTCCAAAAGCTCCACCTACCATTACTCACACTCATCCTATCTTCAGGAGGCCTCCAACCACTAGGAACCCACCATCCAACCTCCTGCACCAACCACAAGCCTTACTCGCCAGAAGGTCACGCAGCGCCGGAAGGAAAAGGCAGCAGCAAAACCAAACTCAAGTCCGCAATGGAAAGGCGATCAAAACAAAAACGATTTGCACAACAAATACTGGCAAAATATGTTTGTCTCCTCACATCTTACGATTCGTTGCGTATTTTTTAAAGCGAAACCTTTACTGGCCGCGAACTTGCGAATTTCCCGTGGCGGTGCTCCGAGGAGGCACATGACGTCATAACGCGCGCTTCGCCGCGGAGCCGACCGGTCTAGCCGGGCCGGCAGCGGCTGGCGCACTCGGCGCAAAATAGAGATGTCCTCCAAGTCTCGGCCAGTGCAGTCAGAGTGCGCCGAAGCTGCCGAACTTGTCGGCGGTCAAGGACAGTTGGAGTATAGAGGGTTTGGCTTTGGCCGACGTGCCATCGCCGTGCAGAGCGTGCGCGCGCGAAATGCCGGAATATAAACGCGCCTTAACAGAGCCTGCGCTTAACCGCTAACCAACGTATTCGGTGGCGGCATCTATGGGAGCCACTGAAACACCCCGCACACTCACTAAATATAAAAAAAAACTGCCGAGACTCGGAGTCTAACCAGGGCCTTTCGCGTTTGAGGCGAAGACGCTACCACTCCGTCACGACGGCTCAAACTTAAACCACGAATAAAGGCGCCTCTAGTGAATGCACTCTCCCGATGCAGAAGTCTCTGTGCTTTCGCTACGTATAACCTAGCCTAACAGAGCTGGGCCATCAGCAATTTTTTTCTATAACCAACTTTTTTCAGTTCGTTTTTTAGGGTAGCGTCATAATGAGAAGACGATTATTTGAATGGTCGCTTTCTGTCAGTTTAATTTCAGCTAAAGTATATTTTGATTCATAAGTTTCCGTTGTTTCTTTTTCTGCCATTAGTTTGCGGTGTGCATTCAGTCCTAGCACTTGGAAGAAATGAGACTCTATACCTGTTGAAACCATTGGATCCGTTGAATCTATTAGGTGCCAACAAAAGAAGCAGCATAAGACAATGCACTGCTTTACCCGTCAACTGTGCTTTTGGCCATATTTTCAAGGCAGTTATTGCGACGGACCGAAATATAAATCGCAGACGAGGTCATGACCACAATACTAAAAGGTCATAATGCAAGCAAACATGGCGTCTGTCATATACCTTCTGCACTTTATAAGGTATTAAAGCTCAGCCCTCTAACACACCGAGATAACAAGCGTGGCTGTTAAAAACGCACTAGAACACGTGGGTTAAGTGCTTTATCGCAGTTGTTTACGCCATTCATTTATCCTGCGAAAAAAGCCTGAATTTTAACCTATGATGTTCTCAAATTCTTGAAAACTGTCTTTCTGAGTTCAAGAACGCTATGTATATTCGTAAGATACGCATAATGTCACTGAAAAAATTAAAGGAGAACTGACGTCAATGTCGTATTTCCTCCGAACTGTAACAGCCAGCTTCGGTGCCAGGAGAGGAATAAGGTACAGTATCCATGAGCGACAGCAACCTATATGCGCTTAGGGACCACTTGGAAGAGCCAGGGTGACAAGCAAATGCAACTCCATTTAACAGACCGAGACAGCGGCAGGCTGGGTGTACCGCACACGCTTGGTTACTAGCAGAGGTGGGCAAATTCCTTCATTTATACTTTTCCTCCCTCATCCTTTATTTTTGAATCCATGGCCCTCCCTCACCCTCGCCCTCACCTTGAAAAGTTATTCAGCCCTCTCTCACTCTAATCCTCACTTCCAGAAATTTGCTAGCCCTCCCTCACCCTCACTAACAGTAATTTTAAAAACACGAGGTATTTTTTGCAGTCGCCAACTTCTGGCGATATTACTGAGTAATAAACATATAAGATAAGCCCGCAAGGCTCTATTGGACGAGAGGCTAGAGGATTATATTGTTGTGCGGGTACGTGTGCTTGTGTTCTTTGAGCTAGTATACGTGAGACAAAACCGAGAAAGTTACGAATTGAGCCCCAAAATGTCACTCTACGTTTACTTCATGCGCGCACTGCATGCATACATTTGCCCTGCACTTTTAACATTTCATTGCTATCTATACGCACAGGTCAAATGTGCCAGCGCTTTGATGTGTCTGTGTACAAAAATAAATATACGCCAAGAATATCAAGAAAAGATTGAAGTAGCGTATAGAATAACGGTTACAATTAGTGCGAAGCACAGAAATGACCTAGAACAAAGAATGTTTGTATTACCATTACAAAATGACATTGCGATACCAGTGGGTCTTCTGAATTTCACTGTTTTTAATCTCTCGCCGTTTCGTGAGGAAGGAAGGAAGATGATGAAGACCACGCTTTCAAACTACAGAGCCAAAGGCTCGCAAATTAAAACGCGTGAACGCGGGTGGGGGACGAAGACGACGACATTGTAAGCACAGCTTGAGGGCTTGCCACTCCGTTCAGACAGGATGTTAAGATTTCTCCCAACTGAAACGACCTACTTTAAACCGGAGTGGCAATTCCTCTTGGTGACGTTCTCACCTTTACCTCGCCTCAGGAGCTCTGTTGCTCTTTTTGCTGCGTTTCATGGAATTTCCTAAATGCTTTGTAAGTATTTTAGTTAATGTAAATAGAATATGTTTTCAATAGAATAAATATCATGCTTAAAGAAAAGTTTTGTCAATGGCGTAGTGGTCTGTAGCAGTGGCAAGCGGAACTGATTTTTTAGCGCCTCCGCAGTTTCGGATCCCGCTCCCCTTGCTATGAAGCTTTTTATTTCTTTAGTGTCTTGCCCCAGCGCGATGCTGGCTTTCCGCTGCACTGTGGCTCTTAAGCTGTCGCTTATTACAAAACTACTCAGGCCATTTCAAAATCAAGCGGGTCGCTAAAACGTAGCATTTTGGGCTCAATAGGGGTAATCATTAACTCCCCGAGTCTGGAATGAACGATTGCTGCGGTTGGCATTTTAGTGCCCTAGCGCTTCCACTCCGCCGAAGATCGCTTGTCTGTCTGTCCGAAGCATGCTTCTAGCACGTGGGCCACCTTCCTCACATGACGATGTGACGTCATCACAAGCTGCACAAGGGATTGTGCTCCAACTGTCCATAATGGCAGTTCAATTAATGATTAGTCACGAGAGATTCCTCGGGAACAACATCGCTCTCTCAAACCCCATCGATGGCAGCACCTGAAATCGCAGGGCATTGGTGCGTAGCTTAAATGTTGCACCTCTGCGCCAGGGGCGGAACAAGGACTCTCAGGAATCTCTGAATGTAGACAATGACCAATTCTACCGCAGTACAAGTCTAAAATGATTCAATACAATGCAAACATACATTATATGATATATCAACCAAAGTAAGGCAGTTCACGTCAAGCAAAACCCAAGCTAAACCACCGTGATTTTTTTTCCACGTCTACGCATTAGCCAAACATCATGCCTGCAAGAAATCTGGTTCGTAAAATCACGCGCGTCATTACGTGACCACAGGTGTCACCAGAGAATGAAATAAACCAAGAGATGTTCTTGTTATTTGGACAGATCTAAACTTTTTTCTTTTTTAGCACATCGCAGAATGCAAGGCGGAGCGAGCGACGATTCAGACCAAGGTGTTTAAGGTGCTGATTTGTTTCTATGGTAAGACTACAGTGGTTGACTTTGCCCACCACACTGTGACACCGCTTTCTTATACTGCAATACCAGTGAAAATATAAAATAGAAAGGAAATATGACTCTACTCAACTGCTAACACTGTGAATGAAAAAATTCTACAGCATCGCCGCCTGCCGGCTTTGATCTGACAGTTGAATTTCGTAGAACTTTTTTTGCGCCGCAGCTAGTCCTTTGAAACCTCACTGAGCTGAAATCGGTCTCTGTTCCGTGAAACAAGGCTTGGAAATTCAATTGTCTTACTAGGCCAAATTTCTACACGTTTTACTCTACACTCTGATTCTCTGACACACTCGGGGTTGATAATGAAATTGTTGGTTGCGGTGCAACGGTTGAACCGGCGGCCACCTGCACGACCCGGCCACTGCCCCCTTGTAAGCGCACTACACAGAGTTTGTCACCTAATACTTCACAGAATTTTAAAAAGGCTTTTTGAGTTAGAAGAGCACTATTTTCGGCATATAATTGTCAGCGGTATAGTAAATCGCGGCGACGGAGAAGGCGTGCGTCTCCCTGCCTTTCGTGCTCGCCTCATGTACCTGCAGACTGCAGAAACTACGTCTTTCCCTGCAGCCTTCCCCCTGAGGAGAAGCACTTTATTATGGGAATTCATGATGGGCTGCACAGAAAAGCAACCTTAGCCCGCAGTACGATTCGGGCCACCACCCTCGCCCTCAGACAGTGCATCTTGCCCTCCCTCACCCTCGGCTCATCATGTCTTCCCTCCGTCACCTCACCATGTCTTTCTCCTTCACCCTCATCCTCACGAATTTTTATGCGCCGATCCTCCCTCACCTTCACCTATTCAAGTGAAATCCTCATGAGGTGAGGCTGAGGACGCCCTCATGACGGCTCGCGCTCGTGAGGATGTTCATCCTTTGTCCACAAACAAAAGTCCCAAACGCGCCGGATTTAAAGTGGCGTCAACGCGCGAAGAGATGCATCGGTCGAAGATGCATGATAGCTGTCGCGCACAGCATCACCAGAACCATCAGATTTCTCGTTCAAGAAGCGCCAGATCGACGACCGAAGAATGGAATCATGTCGAGCATTGTGAGGGTTCTTTCTGTAGGAGGTGCGTTTATGTACGATGTGCGCTTCAGTTTCCTAGGAGATAAAATAAATGAAGGTTGATGCAGTTTTTATTGTGTCTGTCTGGTCCACTTCTTTGTCAGCGCACCTCTACACTCCGCTCGTAAAAAGATGAACAGAAGGAACCGACAGCCAGAACGACGAAATCGCGATAGGCGGCGCTGTGGTATCGCTAAAAGCTAAGGGCGAACTGGCAGGGCTATTCCAATATGCTTTTATAGGTCATTTAGATATGGGGAAGAGGAGTGGGGGAGGTTTTACTCAAACATATCTTGAGTAGCAGCCCAATTTATACGCTGTCAGGTCCCGTTTCTCGGAGGGAAAGCGTTGCAGGCAATATGAACTCAATGAAATTGCCGTGCTGCAGAACATCGATACTGTCTCGTACGAGAGTGGCAGTTTAAGTGCTTAACTGCCAGCGACGGCCGAGCTGTGCGCATTGCCAGCAAACGACCAATCTACTGCAGTACTGCAGTACCAGTAAAATTCGCGTTAGCGACCGCCTGTTGTTAACCGACTTCCACTGGCTGCAGAAATGGGTACGGCTTGGTAATTACGTCGCTGGTTTGCTGGCCAGAGATCAGTGACTCGCGCCACCCTTTCTTTGCACCAGGCAAGTTTCTTTTGTGGTAACCTCTTTTCATGCGCACTGTACATTGAATTTGTGTGGATAACGGACTTGACACTTCGCATTTGTCCTGTCTTTAAGTGTACTTCAATTACTTCACAAATATAAGTGAACGCGCTAGGGTTAATGAGTTTTGCATGTCCTTGCTATGACGTTTTTAGGGCGCTAGCACTGACTTCCACTCAGCCAAAAACTGCTGTCTGTCACTTTGGTGTGTGGTGCCTAAAATGGCGGAAGTCTGCCCGCCTGCCCATCGATTTGTGGACAACCTGCCAGGTGTATGCCACAGTGGCAGGTGGAAGTTCAATTATTGATTGGTCACACGTTGTTGCTCTGGAAGAACAACGTGGGTCACACAAGCAACACTAGTAGCAGCGCCTGCCATTGCAAGAGAGTGGCGCAACTTTTACCCACTGCACCGTTGGGTCAGGAGTTGTATGAGGGCTCCCAGGGATCTATGAATCTGGAGAATGAAAACTCGTACTGGTTAACAAAACTTTCTTGACTCGCATGACTTGACAGGAGTCATCATGATTGTGCCAACACTTACCACTTGCCATTACTAAACATGACCATAGAAAGTGAACATAAACCATGCAAAACCATGATTAATATAATTAGCACCTTTTCATTTCTGATTAGCTTCAAAAGAAACAGCCTGTGAATTTTTTTATACTGTTCTATCCTATTTCTGACCCCATGCTGATATACATAAACTATTTGTTCCTTTCCTCAGATAAAAGGAACTTCAACTCACCACTTGAATTGGAGTAAAAAAATTAGGTAACGGCTTTAGCACTCGAGCCCGAAGCTCTAGATTTCGTTTTGCATTGATGTAATTCTGGGCGCTGCATTCTCCCTACGCAGACCAATCTGCAAATTCATCCGTGACTTAGCATACTGATTCGCTATTCAGGTCTTGAGTCTTCATGGTGCTCGAAACGGAGTCCCGCGGAGAGGAAAAAGACAATGCTAGAGAAAGATATCACCTCGAACACAATCGAATGTGCCTGGATACGCTTACGTCTTACTCTTTCTATTTTCTTAGTTTTTCTCTAATAAGCTCAGCGGCAACGGAATACCAGAAAGCTTTTGGGGATGTTTTAGTTTATTTTCTTTTTCTAGGAGCGCGGGGTGTACGGAAGACATGGTGCTAAATGACGCTTATCTCCGAAGCAAAGCCGCAGCATCAGCCAAGAATGCACGTGGACTTAAGTCTCAAATCTTCCTAAGCCGCAATGAGAACCAAGAAGAACACATCTCCCAACTGCTTATTCCGCTCACGTACGAAGGAAAATATTTGTTTTCTGTGTCACTTCTTTTTCGGATAAGGAGACGCCTGCCGAAAATACATTGCTCCCTTTTCTTAGTCGCGTCACTCTGAGTCAACATCGCTTTTCAGATTATACGTGCTGAGAACATCTTTGCTTATTGAGTTTTCCAGCAATGGTTGCTTACGAATATGTGCGCCGCGTTCATTGGGGGTAAACGATTTAGTTTTATTTATTTTTATTTAGTTTTTATTAAGTTTAAGTTAAGTTTTAGTTTTTATTAAGCAAGGCTGCGATATCTAGCACGCATTCTATATTCTTGGTGAGTATAATTAACTCACAAGAAAAGCTTCTCCAGATCAAATATGTATCCTCTAAATTGTTCTTTGTGGTACATAAAAAACTAAAAATTGGCGCTAATAATTTATTTCTAGACATGCACAGATTGCTCTTATGCGAAGAACAGCGAAGGGCTGTGCATGACTTTCCACAACCTTAAGTTCGTTAATGTGTGTTCATTAATCACTTTTAACTCGTGTTCCTGAGTTTTTCGTTCTTGGAAATGAGGCCGCCGCTACTGTTCTTGGACCATCCATCCTCTCTTCAAACCAAACAGTTCTCTAGTGAATGAATGAAAATACAACGTACCTCAAGGTCCTTTAGTGTGCTGTTTAAGGACTAAAGTAGACCATAAACCGATTTTTTACAACCTTCATTGCGTAAAAGAATAAAATAACACAGACTGGGTACCTCAACGCGACAGTATGTTACCTTCATGAATTCACAAGAGCAGCAGAAAACTCTGGGCAACGCGTATTGAAAATGAAATATGTAGCCCCAATCTATCGCTCGCCGAGCCCCATTGTGAAATGCTTGCGGTCTACACAGCGCAGGGCGTATTCCCGTACGACCGCACAACGCTCCTCTGGCTGCAGGGCTGTGGCGTATACAAAAGCGAACTCACGTGAGCCTCTGTGCGTTCTTCGAGCAGACGGGCTTTACGTCCCGTCTGTTTGTCGCAAAGTAGTTGATGATTACAACTAGGTGCCGCCACACAGGCTGTTCTGTGCAGTGTACCGCGCCCGTGTGATTTTTGTGTGTGTGTGTGTGACACGACATGATGTGCGCGTTGTTTGTACATATTCCTCTTCTGTACCCGCGTAGCCACAAGCCGCCACGCCGTGCATCGGTGCATATTGTGCCCCAAGCCCCTCTGTGACACTTCGGGAGCTCTGCGTCATCGCAACGCAGATGGCAAACAACAGACCGTTAGGGCTCGCGCGGTCCTGCACCTTTCTCTCCAATCTGAAGTCAGTTGGAGTCCGCTTCTAACCGCAAACCTGCCAATCTCGGAGAGGTGCAGCGCAAAAAAAAAACAAGGACGACAAAGACACAAAGGAAAGGGCGAGTGCTGACGTCCTTGTTTCTTTTGTGTCTTTGCCGTCCTTGTTTACTTTGCGCTGCACCGAGTGACCCACACGAAGGTACTTCCAAATCTCGCCTCCCAGCTGACTCTGCCCCTGCCTGCTACGCTCGAGCTGTCTTGTAATCCACTACGCAACCTTAAGCGACGGTCCGGCATCTCTCAATAACAATAGACGCCCTGCTCACACCAATTTCTTCCTGTTAATTGCAACCAGAATATCTCTAATTCGCTTTTGTCGCCAGAGCAATCCTGCTCACCTCCTGCCTCTTAGGATAACACCACTAGATATAATATCCATCGCTCGCTGCACTGTCTTCAACAGCCGCATTAGGCCACGTTTACATTACGCTGAAACTTGCTGCAGTGGCAGACAAGGCCTACTACTTGCATGAACTATCCAAGCACACTGTTCATGACAGTGACGTCACAAGGGGCGTTAGTCAAGCACTACAGTAATCTCTGCGGAGGTCAACGAGTATCTTTGCTGGGCGGCACCATTTTTTACCGCGACATGGCGCTAGCAGCAGTGATCTTCATTAGGACATGGTTTTCTCTGTAAATAACGAAACAGCGGGAAAAAGATGAGCACATCCTGAAAGAAGGCGATTTTCAGTCCGAACAAGCAGTTTTGTCGAATACCGTTAGTTTTTTTCTTCATTAGTCACAATATATTTGGTGTAGCTTGCTGTCAGCTTCACTAGAAGCGTAGTCTCAACTGTTCTCATTTTCTAGTGCTTCTTATCTTCACAACAATACAGATTCTGCATCAACCTTGAAGGAAAGATATGTGGCTCGCCAAACCGAACGAAATATATCATCGCTTTTCAAAATAAACTACGAAGTCCATCGTGAAGGCTGGCAGTTTGCTCGTCACTGCAGTTATGTGCGTTGTGTCACCCTGGCAAGCGCAGGTAACCACATTCCTGTCTTTTAGCGCTGCCATAATGTTAGCGAGGCGACTAAAGCAGAGAGTTAGGACTGACGGAACCCATGAATAAATGAAACAGCAGCAGCAGTTCGCCTAGGCCAATTTCCGGCACCCCAATCAGGTTCTCGTTAAAGCTTAGAGCAATAAACGGCAACATAATATCTGGAGAAATGGTTTATGTATCCCTCTCTTAGATACAATTCACGAAGAATCGTATCAAGGTTTTTCTGGAGCTCTGTCTTATTGAACAACTCAAGCGGAGCTCTAGCCCAATAGCTCTTATAGCGGGACGCGCCCTTCTCGATTTCGCATCCTAAATCAGCTTCGCAGAGAGCACGTTACCCTGAAAATATAACCTGCGGAATGGTTGCAGAGGTGGTACAGCTCCGTCGCGCAGACAGTAGGGCGCAAACTTTATTTGTGAAGTCCTCTACTTACGCACTTTAAATGTCCCTTGCATTGAGCCACCTAGCACTGCTGAAGTGCAATATTTGGCTAGGTTGTAAGTGTTTTGGACGCAAAGAAGCCTCCCTTTTAGCTTGTTAGGAAAAGCCACGTCTTCCATGGAAAATGTTCTAGGGAATGATTGTTGATGTAGTCGGGTCGTGTAGAAGAAAAGGACATAGAACCCGCTTTTCGGAACACCATTTTGTTGTGCGATTAGTGTGTCTAGGCTCTAACGTTTGAAACCTGCCTGCGGGCTAGGAGGGACAGTGTAATATAGGGTAGGGGAGTAATTCTTACCTTGGGGGTACTTTAACATGCAGTGGAATCTCAAAGCACAACCGCTTTCTTTTTCAACGCTCGGCCTCTATAGAAATGCGTCACGTGCAACGAGCTACAAATTTCAGAACTTGGACTCAGGTGCCAAGTCCCATGACCGGAGCTCAGAAAATCAGGACAAATGCTTTTACAACAAAAGCGGCTACAGCCACGTGACAGCTAGCTGTCGCGGAATATCTTAAAGTGCGCAGGAAAATTAGGACTTATGCCGCACAATTTACGATTTCTTCGTGCCTCAGAGCTACTCGGAAGGAGCACAGAAACGACATTATAAATAAAGTTTTCCACCGCATAGCAGTACTACACCATCATCAGCAAGATGTTAACCTTTGTTTCACCGCACCTATTTCCTCTCTTACAATAACAAGGAAAAACGTTCCTTTCGATTTACGCGCTGTTAATTCCTGACGCTCGACATATTCATCTGGTTGGCCATCTTCAGTATAATCCAAGAAAGGTGGGCTTGCCCTCAGTTTCTGTTGGGCCTGTAAGAAAAGCGTATTACCGTTTCGAGGCGCGAAACTGGCGAGCGGAAAGGGCCTATGCACTCACCTTCTCCTGCTTGTGATATTTTCTACTTAATTAAGCAATTTTCTATTGCTTTGAGTTTAACCCTGCATAAAGGTTTTTTCCGGCTGTGTGATCAGCTGTTGTTGCCGAACTCGGCGTTTGAACAGCAGTAGAAAGGGCGTAGACACTATCCCGAAGCGGGTTTTGTATACACTGCACGCGTCTGTAGGTATATGAATGTATACGGCGCATTCGATATTCCTTGTCTGTCTCTGTACTACGCGACGGACGGGTTGCTGTGTTTGCATAGCGCGACGTTCGTTTGTGCCAGGTGTGATTGCCACCCAGTGTGCGTCTGGCCTGATGCCTAGTCCCGCTCTCTGCTTTGCAAGCGAAGACAACGATGCCGCAATTCCACAGGGTTGCTGTCGCCTCCTTCGGCGTGATTTAATTTGGCACGCTCCTATAGAGACCCACCTCGGATTGCTGTGTCCAGAATCTCTGATTCGCACACATCCTGAGTAAATAACCTGGTACGTGCGGGTCTTCTAATGCATATGTGCTTTTGCTTCCCTCAGCTTCCAAGCCTAGATTGTATACGTTTCCGGCTAAATGTTTCTGTACTGCATACGATTTCATTTTCTGCTATTTCTTTGTTTTCCCTCCCTGATATTGTTTACTCTTGTTCTTGCTTACACTTTCCAAAATTCTGAGCAAACAAAGCTTATCTTCGTATAGGGAAACTTTAAACCGGCACAAAGGGCAAAATTAGCCTGCACTGATATATTCCTGTTTTAACTAAAACACAATGCTTTTTTCTCTAATACGTCACGATTTAAAAAAAAATGAAGAAAAAAGTTTATTGCAATTTTCTGAGCAAAACATATGCCATGCATTTGTCTTGCCTCTTGCACCATAAAGAAGCGTTGAATCAATTTGGCAAATGAAAAGAAGTTGCATGCGGTTGTTCCTCGTGTTCCTCTTTGTGCTGTTTCATTACCATGCGCTATATTCTTTCCGCTTAAGCGAAACAAATAATAAATATTTCACACCTAAACTGGTTTTATTCTTTCAGTACTTAAAAGAGAGTGTGGAGAATTATTTAACATTAAGCTTCTCTATCCGTGCAAGGAACCTACCCAAGGGTTGTTAGACCCAAAAGTAGTTAGATGTACAGCCTCAACGTATTTGATAAAGTGAGAGGCTTGTTTACGAAACTCAGCTCGCCCTGTAAAACAACGAATTCGTTGATAAATACCAGGACGTCTAGAGACGTTTCAATGTGTTTTGAATAAGAATTTTCGAGTCGCCCAGACCGTCTGAACAAGCGCTTATACTGGCTAGTTTATACTATATCACCTCAGTTAAAGTCCTCTTCGCAAATGAGAAGTCTCATGAAGACATCTCTGTCATGTTCAAGCTCGAACAGCCGCTATGGGATGCTCTGCCTCTCTACCAGGGGCATCATGGGACGCTTGGTCACGGCTGTCCTCGACAATTTTTCACGAACAAAGGAAATGATACTGTTCTTTAAGCCAGCCTTGCATTCTCACGTACGTTCGTGGCCACAGGTTTATGGGGTGTTTGTTTGAAGGCAAGAAAGAATTTCTGCGTGTTCAGGCAGAACAGGTCAACATAAATTAGAAGCATGTGTTAGCATGTCTGCTCCATTCCCTGGAACAAGCTGCAGCTTAGTGGCTAGCGAGGCGACGAGGAAAAATAAGTTTTTCTCCAATCTGCACCCAGTAAAGTTTTCTTCATGACTCTACAGAAAAGAAAGGAGGCGTCTTAACATTGCGAGGTGTATAAGTGCTTGACACCAGCTTGAAGACTAAAATGTGTGCTTAGTACCCAATATATTCAGTTGAGAGTCAGCAGCTGTCCAGCTATTGCTCAAGTTGATGTAATTTTGCGCAGTTTGTCACTAAACCATTTGTCCAAATTCAATTTTATGTTTCGTATATAGCTGCCTGAGAGCTGAAAGTGTTTGTTACATCTATTTCAAGAGAAATGATGCTCTTCTACTATATATATCTATTTAATATCACAAGGGTAAAATGCAGTCTAATTTCAAGTTAGGTGCCAGGTGCCAGTGAAAAGCGCTGTCAAAATCGTAGGCTTAAGAAGCGCTATTCAACTCTGGGCTCCTAGGCCGGCTCGAGCTTGTGTTTGCATTGCAGAACATGCAAACATAAGTGTCATGTTTTACTTAGTTCTACTGCGGTGATTGGGTGCGCTTGAGATAGGGTGGTCCAGCGAATTGTCCAAGCCCTGATGAAAGATTGGATATAATTCTTGCGTGAGTAAGGCATCAGTTGCCCTTGTAGAGAAAGAGGTGAATTTTCTAAGCGCCAGATAACGGCAATAGTTACTTGCCTCCGGTTTTGTTGTTGATTTCTTTCGCTGTTTCGTTGTTCGTCTTATATACTGAGCTAGTTTGTCTGACGCCCAATTTTGGTGGTGTTTCGCTGTTGATATGGTTTTGATGGTAACGTAGACCTTGCTTGTGTTTTTTGCACATGTGTGTGCCAATAATTCTGTGCAAGCGCTGTTCATTTCCTCGGATGGATTCGGTTATGCTTCAATTCAGTCGCATGTTTTCTTTCGTCTGCGTCGCTTTTCTCCTTGTCCCATGTTTCTATTTTCCACCCGAGAAGTTAGTTATAATTCTTTGTCGATCAATTTCACAATGCAGCCTGCCATCTCTGCGGAGTCGTCACGTCGGATTGTTCACTTCTCAGCGTCGAGGCCTCTTAGTTTTGATGCATAGCCGGACCATTCGGAAAAAAGTACAGAGGCCATTGATGTAAGGGTAGTGCGTGAGCATGGCTCGTTGCCCCTGTATAGGGCGCCACGAAACTTTTCTTTCAAAGCCTGAATTGTTTTGCTGTTTGCTGCTACTTTCTGTCGTCTAAGCGCGTGTCCCCGGCGTCTCGCGCGCACGCTGTCAAGGCAACCGGCGCCATCTCCACATAAAGGCATTCATTTCCTGCTACCACGACATGTGCTGAAATGGCTTGGGGGGGGGGGGGGGGCACGTACCCCAACACAAAGGTAAGTTCAATTGTTGTTGTCGGCTTGTTTATTTATGTTTCTACTGTTTTTATTTCTTTGCTCTTCTGCGGCGTCATTCGACAGACGGCGTTTGCGCAAATGGCCCTCTGATGCCGCCGCATTAAAAACATGAGTCCCGGTGGCCGTTGCGCGCGACTTCAAATCGAACGGCGTGTGGTGGTCAGTATTTTGTGTGCGTGTGTGTCTGCGCGCGTGAGTGTGTGTACATGCGGGTGCCTGCACTATATTGTCTGGCACAAAAAGTCGACGTCGTCGAATCGAAAACTTTGAAGGGGGATTGTTTAAACAGGCAGATGCATTTCTCTTAGGTGCCTCCTAATATCATTATTACCGTCTTCTTGCATGCAGTGCTGCACAGCTGTGTAGCAATTAAACCAGAAATGAGATGCATATACTAAGACTGAAGGGGAACGCCCTGGAACCAACTGACGCAGACAGGGTGGCTATGAATGATGATACTTCATCTGCTCTCCCTTCGAATTTTGAATTCGCAGCATTCGCTGTCACGGGACATTATCGTTGAATGTTTTGATTTGAAAGCACTTCCTAACATTGTTCGAACAAAAAAAGATGTATGAAGCCTCGGAGTAACTCGGGTATGCACGGGCTAGATCGCAGGATCATCACGCAATGGGAGGAAGCTCGGGTATCGGCGCAGCGTCGCGCCAGGTGTAGTAAATGGGTGAGTGACCTTGAGGGTGACCTTCGCCAACCTGGTGAATGTTATTGATAATGAAAGCATTATCAGGAATTTGAAGAACGATGGATCTATATGCTACTAAACAAAAACAAGGAGTGGATAGATAAAGGGTGCCACTAACAAAAACTTTTCGACGCTAGTATTATGTGCCAGATATTGTACACGTGTACTCCTGTTAACAATTGTTTCTGAAACAAAGCCCTACATACCTCATCATCATCAGTCAGACTGCACTGATTTCAGGGCAAAGGCCTCTCCTATGTGTCTCCATTAACACGGTTCTTTGCAGCTGCGCCCACCCAATCCCAGCAAACTTCTTATATCATATTGCCACCCCCCCCCCTAATGTTCTACCGCCCCTGCTACGCCTGCCTTATCTTGGAATCCACTCCGTTACCCTTGAGGACCAGCGGTTATCTTGCCTTCGCAGTACATGCCCTGCCCAACCCCATTTTTTCTTCTTGGTTTCTAATAGGATGTCATTAACCCGCTTTTGATTCCTCACCCACTCTGCCCGCTCCTGGTCTCTCACAGTTGCACATATCAATTTTCTTTCCAATGCTCGCTTCGTTAATCTTAACACTTTTCGTTAGCCTCCACGTTTCTGCCCGTAAGTGAGTACCTGTAAGATACAGCTGCTGTACACTTTTCTCTTCAGGGATATTGATAAACTGCCATTCATGATTTGAGAGAGCTTTGCATATGTGCTCCAGCTCATTCTTATCCTCCTAGTTATTTCCCTCTCATCATCCGGATGAGCTTTCACTACCTGACCCAAGTAGACGTATTCCTTTACCACATCTTATACCTTCGCTGCCAGCTGTGAGCTGCTGTTTTCTTGCTAGGTGTTGAACATTCCTTTGGTTTTATGCATCTTAATTCTTAGACCCACCGTTCTGCTCTGCCTGCCTCACTGATTGAAGGTGATTTGCAGTTCTCCTGAGCGACTAAGCAAGGCAATGTCACCAGCGAATCGCAGATCATTTAGGTATTCTCTATTAACTCTTATCCCCAACTGTTCCCAATTCAGGTCTCTGAATACATCCTGTAAACAGGCGGTGAATAGCATTGGCGAGATCGTGTCTCCTTGCCTGATGCCCATCCTTATTGGTATTTTATGCTGTCTTTATAGAGGACTATGGTAGCTGTGCAGTATATATATCTTCCTGTATTTTGACATAGGGCTCTTCTACACCCTCATTCGACAAAACCAGTATGACTGCTGAGGTCTCCACAGAGCGAAATGCTTTCTTGTATTCAATGAAGCCTATATATACGGGCTGGTTATATTATGCCTGTTTCTCAATCACCTCACTGATAGTGTGATTATGATATATTGTGGGATATCGTTTACACAAGCCTGCCTGATCATTTGGTTGATTAATGTCTAGGATTGCCCTGACTGTATTAGCCATTACCTTAGTAAATACCGACTAGCAACGTGTAGTAAGCTGATCGGTCTGTAATTTTTCAAAAATACTTGTATTCGGACAACTTCCTTGTACAGTGGCTGAAGGAATACATTTTTAACACTCACCAGAACTGTTGTGTGTACCTCCCGTAACAGTTATATTCTACCGTCACCGATAAAAACTACGATTACGCTGAAATGTTTTTTTTTCATCAATGCTGCTGTTTCTGTATTTGAAGTAATGCTACGGCGTTTAACCTTCTATGAATACTGAATCTGCAAAACAAAACGCTCTGCGCAGTTGATAATAAAGCGTATTATTCACCCACTCTAGGTACGTTTAGTTACATTTTAAACTGTATCCTTCAAAAAAATTTAAAACTATAGTTTTGCTTTCTTTAAAAGAAAGAACAAGAAAAATTTATTCGTTTCTTTCCCAACTTGTCACGTAATGTGTCGCCGCTCATCATGTGTCATTAGAAAACAGAACCATTTTTCCTCCCAAAATAGAAAACTATTTGTCAAAAGTTTTCTATACCTCACGCTATGAACAACAAATAGTTTGTCTCTGACCCGTTCTTAAGCATTTTTTTAGCAATCGATGCCAATCGGAGGTGAATTACGTCGACGTTGAAGTATACTGTGCCCATGTTTGTTACAGCATTGAATTTTCTGCAGCAATTTGTGCTCCCATTACCTGAAGTACTTTGCTTTGTGTAAATCTTGTTAGTTCTAAGCAGACATAGTTTGCGACTCATTTGTCCTGTGCTTTTTGCTTTATGCCTGCTACTGACTTGTAGGGGTAATGAGCCTCGTCATGCAGTGTGCAAAAACTGCTTTTTTTTCGCCACCCTCATTTCGTATGTTTGAACTGATTGATTGGTTCAGAGATGCTTGCAAAAATATGGGAGAAACTGAAGCTTCGCCTTAAAGCTATACCGCGATACTTTAAATATGTTAATGTCCATGTATGCGGAATTGGTCATTCTCAACTTAACATTCATAGGTCTTTGGGAGTTCTCATACCATGGCTGGCGCTGTGTTGTAGAGGTTGACCGATTCGCCACAGCTGTGCGGTTGTAGGTGCAGAAACCGATAGGGCTTCTGCGACCAAGATTGCTCTTCCAGAGCAAGCTCTCGCAACTAATGATTGATTTGGCTGTCCACCTGTCAAGGTGAGCAGTTTGCTCACAATCTGTTGGGCAGGTTGTGATGAGACCGCAATGTTTTATGACCTAGGTTATCCACCTGCCACCTAGGTTGTTTCGGGGATTTTTTGCTTATGGTCGAGGACGCCAACGATACCATGCAATACAATACAATACAATAACTGTTACGTGGCGGCCAGCCGAAGGAAGAGACGCGATGATCGATGGCAATGAGGTGATTTATTGGCCGCTGGCCTAGCGCGAACGCACCTGCCCGCGCCACTGCACAGTTCGTCGTCTTCTTCGTCACAATTGCATGCAATACACTACAATACAGGTGGTTATTAACACAACTGCAGCACTCTTTGCTGGATCATAATTCTCAATTGAGTAAGTTTGTGACCGTTCATCTTGACTTCACTGCGCGCAACAGAGAAGGCTCGTCTCTGTCGTTTCGTGTCGTCCGTCCTTGTGTGTTCCGCGCTGTGAAGCCAAGAATAACACTTTGCTCTCAGTGAACAGTCCAAATTTTTCAGCTGTATAAGATTTCACAACAGGAATACAATTTCATCATCGCAGTGTCTGTCCTTCTTCCCATCATAGGGTTTTAAACGTTCGTTTGACTTGATTAGAAGGAAGCCGTGTAAGACAGAAATAAAAATGTAGAAATATATTAAATAAAATGCAAATCAAATCAGGATCAGTTTCCGTGTCTGCAAAGTGGTTTACAAAGTTTACCCCAGATTGCTGAAGTGACCCACTGATGCTACCGTGTCCTACCCTTGAGGCGGAGCAGTGTCCCCCGAATTTTTATCAACGCTCAAGAGTGAAGTATTGCCGCATCCCCTCGGGGATCTAGATGTATAGTTAAGAAACTTAATTTTCACTGGGTTATCTCGAGAACTGCAGCTTTTTGTAGCGTTGATCCTCCAAATGAAAGGAATATGTCGTCTGATCTCATTTTAAGTTGCTGGCGCCGATGGCCACAATTACCGGCGTGGGGTAATCGTGCCTATAGTGCGCGCAGAAACTGTTCTGTAAGCTCCTGGGCATAGAGTCGAGAGTCTTGGATGTATTATAGGAAAGCACCGCACCTTTAAATGGGCGTGAAGGGATGGTGATTCCACTGATACGGTTTGCCGGTCTCCTTGTCCCTCATGTCGCTGAGTGTGTGCAGAAGCGCAACATACATGTCGCCTGTTCGCGAACAACTAACATGGCAAAAATGAATGAGATAAATGGCACTGACGTCGTCTCTTCCAATTCTCCCCTTTTTGCAGCGCTCTTTCTAATGAGTGAGCGCTGCAGACCCAAAGTACGGCACGCAGCAGCCTTAAAATCTGTGGCACAGTTCTTTTAGAGCGAATGCTCTAAATCCTGCCCATAGCTGCAAAAGCCGATTCTTCGCTGAAGCCTTGACCTTGAATAAATAAATTAAATGTTGCCGCGACTCAGATTCGAACCCGGGCCGACGCAAACATATCAGCTTCGATGGCCACTGCTCGAGACAAGGTATTTATTACTGTGACGCAATGTTCTATGTACGCCAACTATTTTGAAACCATGAAGAAAAGATTAGCCGCGGCCGACACTCCAAGAGTTAAGCTGCAACACGTTCTCGCGCTTTGAATTACACACCGTCATCTTCATCAACTTCTATCTCCGGCGCGAATAGGTCACATGACGTTAACCTCGATCGGATCTTAACCGCAGTCTAATATCGTCGTCAGATTTCCTGACGACTCCGCAAAACAAAACCATGGCTATACACATGCTTTCGCACGTCTACTTGGTTTAACTACGTTAAAGCCGTACCATTTTTTGTGTATCGAGTATAGTGATGACACCGTACATTAATAATGTATTTTAGATATCGATGCTCTGGTACGTTCACTTTTGAAAATCGATTCCTATTACCGGCACAGAAATTGCATCGAAAGATAGTATCGAAGGGACATGAGTCTTCGATGCGCCACCGCTGCTGCTTAGTGGTTACGGCACTGATGCAGGCGAATGGAGGTGAAATTCTAGAGGTCCGTGTACTGTGCGATGTCAGTGCACGTTAAAAAAAACCCCAGGCGGTCTTGATTACCCAGAGGCCTCTAGTATGGCGTCCTCGTAGCCTGAGTCGCTTTGGCACGTTAAAGCCGTATAAACCAAACTCCACCATGTATCTTCGATGCTGCCCATACCTGGCGACACTGCAGTGCCCATTTTCATTGCGTGAACAAATGCGCATTCGCAGATGTAGAGGCGCAGCGTATCTGTCACCGGTTAACGTGGAAAGGTGTGACATCACGGCTGCAAAGCAGCTGTCGTTTCAACCACAGCCTGCCCAGTGCACATCTTCAACGAAAACTTGAAGGATGAAATCGGCTTCCCAATTACATTCCAAAAAAAAAACGATATTCTCATGTAAACCTTTAGCTCTTTCTTTCAGCAACATGCAGAAAATAAGCAGCAATATTTTAATGCGTGCCCCTTGAAGTGACCGGGCTATGATTACTGCCTAAAGAAAATTACGGTGAGCACTTCAGGCTACCCGCGTGTTTTGAATGAGAAGGGATTTTAGCTGATTTCCTTTTCATTTTTATTGACTTAATTTTTTCTCTTTCTAACGACGCGCCTGCTCATTAGGAAGTAACCGTGAGGCAAGGCATACACAACATTTACCTTTGTTAGCTAACAGGCAGCACTGTCGTCGGACCTACTGGTTGCAGGTTTGCCTTGCATTCATTCCAGAACTCTTCTGGTCCGAGCTGCTTCACGAACCTGGTCGATGAACCTTAGATGATCTTCCAAGGGTATGCTAGCCAGTAGAACATATAAATGCTCGTAAGACGTATATGTTGTCTTTAAAGTTTCAGGCTTTCCCGCACACCGCCATGAAACCTGGAAGTGTGGGACTTGGGTAACATCAGCGGCAGGTGTCACGGTATTGAGTAGGGTAGATTTTCCTGTATTGATGTAGGTTTCGAAATAAGTTTGTCCATAATTCGCGCCAGGTTACAGCACCTACTGTGCTTCGCATTTCGTGCTTCGGAGGGTATCCCATGCGCTTAAGACGAAGTGTTTCTAGTCGTTCGCTATGTGCAGAGGAAAGGGCCGTGAGGGGCTACTGGAAGGACCCGCTAGGTTAATTAGCTTTCGAAGTAGGTTATGAGCCGCCTTGTTTCGCTCTAAACTAACATAACCCGGCGTTCAAGTAATACGGTGATGTTCTTGGAAAGGCGTAACCGCCGGGACTCCTACTGCTCTTTTCAGGGGTCTACCGGTCGTATAATCACGGCAGGCCTTGCTGCAGTCTAGCTCTGAAAACACTGAGGGTGTTGATAAAAGTTCTGTTTGCGATGGACGCAATTCTGTCTTAACGTCTTGTGATATTTGATAAAAGCCAATTTTAATGGGCCCTATTTTGACATCACTCATACTCGGTGCTTAAATTATGTTCGTGGGCAGTCTTCTCCTGAGCCCACTTGCGTAACTTTCTAATAAATAGGCGAATTGTTCTAACACGGGTAGTCATATTATTCAGCGATAAATCAAGGACTCGTCATTCTATCCTTTCAGCCCATTTTAAATACCCACTACGCCGCACAAGTAAAGCCACCAAGCCTACGATATTTTTAGTAAAGTAGAGGTATTCAGTTTTGTCCGTTGTTTTTAGGCACAGGTCTACTCACCAATAGAGATCTTTTCAACCATGCAGTGATCTAAATTGTTTTCTTTAGGAACTGCAAACATCGTGGGCCCCGCAAACAAGCGCTGAATTCAGTCGGCCAAAAATGCATATAATCGCGATGACCGATCAATTTTCATAGGGGCTAAGCTCTGTGCCGATGGCACATAAGTGCCTGAAAAAGAGTAACGAGTTCGTGGAGGGTGTATCCTGAGGCGCCCGCAGAGCGCGAGAGTTCGATGCTCATAAAAGAGCCTCACTCAGTCATCCCACACTAGCAAAGCTGAGCACACGTCAAAGGGGGTGAGAAGACGTAGAGGGTTTCATTTTTCGTCGGCGCTGTGGTAGGCATGGAAAACCGTTGGCACGCAGTTCTTCCTGCTGCCTAGTAATTTGCCAAGGCTCATCAGTATTCCCACCCAACCTCTTTATGTTATACTGCCCGTCTATATACTTACACACAAAACGCTGAAAGGCAGGCCATTTTTTATCGCGCTGCGCAATCAACCACCAGCTGGCTGATTTCATCACCTTTGTTGCGTTGTTTTACAGAAGTGTAGCTCCGGTGCACAATGAGCTATTGATCGATTTTCACTACTATTTAATTTTCTTCTTTTTGGACCTGCCTTGAAAGCTTCGCTAGGCCATTAATTTTAGACCACTTCCCATAAACTAAACTAAATCGGTCACACCAAAGGGGCGAAAACAGATAAGGTTCAAATTTGGCGCCGAGGAAGAAACAGAGTAGTCACTGGAGTACCGTTTGACTAAAGCAATGGGCATGTGAAGGACCAATGATTGAGTGATTGAGTGAGCTATTGAGTTAGTGAATGAATGATTGAGCGACTGGGTGAGTGATTGGGTGATTGAGCGATGATGAGTGAGTGAGTGACTCAGTGAGTAAGTGAGCAAGCGAGTGACTGAGTGAGTGAGCAAGCCAGTGACAGAGAGTGTGAGCAAGCGAGTAACTGAGTCAGTGACAGAGTGAGTGAGCAAGCGAGTGACTGAGTGAGTGACTGAGTGAGTGACAGTGATTGAGCAAGCGAGTGACTGAGTGAGTGAGCAAGCCAGTGAGTGAGTGAGTGAGTGAGTGAGTGAGTGAGTGAGTGAGTGAGTGAGTGAGTGAGTGAGTGAGTGAGTGAGCGAGCGAGTGAGCGAGTGTAGTGAGGGAGTGAGCTGCAACAGAAGTGCAGTCAGTAGTCTGTGAAGTAAGCTAACAAATGCGTTAATGCGCGACCTCATGACTCTAAAACAACGCTGGTTTAGTTACACGTTTTTGCACTAAATTTCTTTCAATCATTGCTGGTGTGGGCTTGTAGTGTGATCTTCTTAGAGAATATTTGCTGTTTAGCATATCTTTTCGCATGAACTCTTATTGTGCCTCATAGATATGCGATAAATCCTGAATATTTTGCATCGGTGTACACTTCTGTGTATTCGCAAAATATTCCATAAATACCCAGAGCACAAAATGCGGTATGTGGTCAACTTTCACTAAGTGATAATAAAATTTCTTCTCAAGCCGACTTGGTAAGTGATTATCTTCTACGAAGTCATTCCTAGTTACCTAAATTAAAAACCCTTTCTACGACCCTTCCAAAGAAGAATAATGTCAACGTCATTCATTCAAATCATCGAGATCGTTTATTGTCGACTCGCTAATAAGCAGCAAATGAAAAACACAAATAGAGAACTCTTTGAGGAAATATACACATGTCACATATAACAGGGGGTTTGAAATAAAAGTATGAACGAAAGTTGTTTGAAGAAGACGACGAGGATGGCGATAAGGATGACGTACATTAACCAAAGAATAAAGAACATGAAGAAGTATCCGGTCAGGTGGAAAGAGGTGATTGTTGGTGAAGAAAGAGGAGAACAGGACGACGACAAGGATGACATGCACCAACGCAAAGGTTATAAAAGCGCGAGGGAGAGAGAAGCACGGGAAAAGAACCGAGAAGCGGAGGTTCTGACGGGTCAGGAACGCCTCGGATTGAAGAGAGCAACGCCTGCTACTGCTCCGGTGAACTCGGGTTCTACGGCGCCGCACCATCGACTCCCTGCCGTTCCTGAGCCCGTTGCGGGGAGTCAACGAATGATGAAACCACCTGCTACGGCCAGGGGTGCCTCCAGCGCTGTTGCCACCCATCCGCGTGGTTCCCCCAACGCCAACATCACCGACATCACCTCCACAGGCACTTGGACCGGGAGCTCGTACGACGCACCAACGACGCACCCAGCGACGCCAGCCTGAGCACTTCGAACGCCACCTCGACGCCGGCTACTGGATCCATGCAACGCTGCATCAGCACGAAACCGTGAGCACCAGCGCCGAACGCTAGTAGTAGAAAGATAGTAATAGAAGCTGGTAGTAGTGTTCCCGTGTCGTGTATATTGGTAGTCTGTGTTTTGTGTTAGGCTTGTTAGTTTTGTGTGCTAATGTTTGTGTCACGTATGATGTAATAAATGTGTATGTGTGCGTGTACACCTGTCGCATAGTCCATGCTTTCCGCCCGAGTGTTTTCCGGGGATCCGTGATACCACATAGTTTTATTCCGACAATACAGTGAAGTCCACGTTTAAAGGCTTTTTTATTTGTTTTATCAGTGAGAATAATAAAAACTTCGAAACTACATTTATTATAGCTTTTTGTTTTTTCCTCTCCCACGGAAGATTCGTGATGTGTATTTGTAATGACGAGAATCAAATGAGAGGAAACATTTGCACGATGAGGATATGCGTTTATACTGCGTATGAAATTGCGCGGCAATCTTTCGAATATCAAAGATGCTTTGTCCCGTTCAGCTTCCGGGTATCGCCAGTAATTTGTGATGTGATGATTCTACCTGTGTACACATCGGTGAGACTGTAAATGTGCCAAGGCGGCATAAACAGCACCGCAATGATGTCGCCAAGCATCGGAAGACCTCAAGCGCTGGGCAGAGCACGTGCGAAAGGAAGGTGCTTCTTACGCGCTTATCACAGATCACGTGCTTATCGTTGTGTGTTGGCTCACTGCGATATCACGAGGGTGCAGTTTTCAAGCCAGTAGAGCAACATGGTTATGGGCTAGTAGGCAGCGCTTGCAGGTAGCAAAAATGTCCGTAATAAAATCTCTTTGAGTGCCTGAAAAGAAGAAAATATTTGTTAGTGGCGCAAAATTTTGTGCACAGCACTAAAAGCAGGCCTGTCTCTATCACTATATATGCAATAAAAATGCTGTCGACAATTAGTACCATCAGTAGTACGCAAGTGGTAACAAATGCTTCAGTCTGCTAGCCATAAACAATTGTCAGAGAATATAAACTTGTAGCGAAAGACTTCGGCCGGGAGGTTTCCATGACTGCCTTTCCTAATGCAACGAACACGATATTTACAGCAGTACATATATTACGGACGGTAATGCTGAGCTTCGACTATAGCGCCTTTTTGTCTATATGAAGCGTAGTATTACACCGACCGCGCAGTATAAGTTAAGTGCTGAGATTTTCTTGCTCAAGGCAAACGGAGTAATTAAGGTGGGATGCTGGGCATGGTGGTGATTTACGATGGAAGTGTACAGCGCAAAGAGAGTCGAGGACACAAGACTCAAAAATATATTTTTAGCTCATCTGGACATAGTCTTTTGAAGCTGCGTACAAAATTTTAAATTAACCAATATTTTGAGGTATTTTGACGATTTTCTCAATATTCCTTGACTGAAGTTCGGAGTCTTTTGAAGTACTATGCTACTAACACATTGCCTTTCTTACGTGCAGGCTTGATACCTTCTGACGACAGTATTCTCAATTTTGGATATCATGCTTTTATTTCGTAATGCACAGATCTACTGCAAGTACGAGCCATGCGCTAAAAAGCCACTGCTTCCATTGGACTCCGCGCATTCCAAACTGGTAAAGACAGGCATTGTAGGGTTATGCTTGAAAAATGCGCTTTGTAAATATAGTTTTCATCTTATGGCTGCTAACTTCAGTGAACAGATCCTTTGTCTCAGAACCGCGGGGTATTCTACTCATTGTTTACCAGTGTCGCGGAAACCCTTATTAAGCGCCTGTGCTCAAAAGAGACCTGTACGTCACTGCAGCCTCAAAACAAAACGGATTACTGTGATCCTGTACATTTATAGCCTACCTCATAGGATAAAAAAAGTCGGGGAACAAGGGATTGTGAAAGTTATTTTTTCTGCCGTCGATAAGCTGTAAAAATTGTGGCCCGGTGATTCGAAGAATCTCAACTGCGAGAAAAAGCACCGCACAAAGTTCGTAGAATGCTTGAATTCTATTGTCTTAAGCATCCCTTTGAAATGTGGGAAGAGCTATGTGGGACAAAACAGTTGGTGTTTGAACGAACATTACCTTCCCCCCCTCCTACAACATTACAATAATGTGTCTAAGCTGCGAGGACAGTTTCTGGACGCGCACTGCAGAAAATTTAAGAAAACGGTTGCGGATGAAAATGATAGCGATTCAGATGAAGTGTTCACACAGCAGCCCGCTTACCAAGATTGCTTTGTTATCGCTGAAAAAAAAAACGTTTTCAACAGACTCGATAAATCATAGGGGCTTAAATGATAGACCGGTTGGGTGGGTCCTGCGCGAAAAAGGCAATTGCTCTTACTCGTAAGGAGTTGTTATACTAAAGTAAACATATGAATGTGTCGCCTACGGCGCATGCGTTATGTTTGCCCGATTTTTTGAGCAATATATACTGGTCCGAGGTTCTAAATAACTTGTTTCAAGTCAGCACTCGAAGTGTTCTGTGTGTCTTCCTTGTATCCTCGTCTTCTGTTCCTCTGTATATTCTCATCGAGCAATAAAAAACTTGGAGGACGCTTAAGCTTCGTCCTAAAGTGCCAGACGCGACAGCTTGTTGCAGCGTTGCCAAGAAGTACACGGAACGTATCGCCCGTTCGGCACGACGCGTGGCTCGTTGGACAATTTAAAAAAAGGACGCCTATCTCACATATCTCGGTGGACACGCGAACTGGGCCGTAAAGGAAGAAAAATGAGATTAAAATTGGCTTTAAGGAAATGAAATGACGCATGTCTCACAATTCTCTCTGGACACCCGTACCGCGCCGTAAGGAAAGGAAAATCCCTTCCCTTATGGCGTGGTTCAGGTGTCCACCTAGATGCGCCATTTTCCCCTCACGGCCAACGCCGACGACACAGGCTTTTCTGCGACACGAGCTCCTTAACGTTGTCGCGTTAAAAAGTGGAAGAGGGTTCTTCGGGGTGAGTCGGAACACGACAGAGAAACGTGTTTTACAACTAGGGCTTGTTTGTAACATTACTAACGCAAATTTCATGCCCATTTTTTTTTATTCTGCTTCGAGCGATGAAATAAAGGATTGCTTGAAGCTCACTTGTAGAGCAGACAGAATACTGTCGTGAAGCGTACCAAAACAACACAGCGGCCATTCGTCACATAGTGATTTTTTTTAATTCGAAGCGACAAAGAGAGAGAAATTTGGCTTCCGGCGTCGCCGCTGCTAGAGCAGTCAATCTGCTGTAGTTCATCACACAGTTTCCAGGCTTGCACCAGAAAAACAGGGCTAAATGTTCCATTGAACACAAGCAGGCCATGGGTCCCGATGGCGTCAAGAAATAGCGGCGGTCAATACGTTCAAAGCGCTGGCCAGAGCAGACCACGTTTCCCGTAAGTTCTTTCGATTTCACAAGATTTGTACTTCTTGTAACACGCTGCTAAAATTGGCGCACACAAAGCGGAATCAATATGAATTATTCCCGACAATTACTTCGTCGAGCAAATAGGTTCCTGAACATACAAACAAAGCCAAAGAAATCCATGCGTTTCCGAAGACCAAGAAAAACGGCTATCAACCTCTGTGATGATTTCTTTTTGAATTAACGGTGATAATTGACAAGAATGCGGCACACCTTAGCGGGCAATACTTTTGCAGAAAGCGACATCGGCTGGCCAAAACGGGAATAAAATTTGTGCCATGGTGGCGCTGCAAATAATTGAAAGCACCCTGCAAGTCACCCTCAATAGTGCACTGTAAGCGTTCAAACAATCAATAACGAGGTACGAAAATTGCGAAGTGCTCCTCCGAGCAATCAACTGCAAGAAAAACAATGCAGTTCTGGTTTGGCATTAGCCAGGATAAAAGTTGTTGGTGATAAACTTGGCACAGTACATTGATTTTCAGGCTATATTTGTGCAGTAGCTGCTTCTCAAGACTGCACGCAATGCAGAGAGGAAGGGATGTCAGGTCTAACAATGCTATTTATTTCTTGCCTACTCTGACTTCTGACAGGCCGAAACAGGCCCTAGCTTTATGCAAGCGCTCACAGATTCAGCAAAGAGGCAGGGTACGAAGCGCAAGATGCCGAAAACAGCCGATGTTTCTTTTTCTTTTACCAGAACTTTGTGGTAATCGAGAGGCCCAGAAAAGAGAGCTTTTTCGACGCGAAAAGTACCATAATTAAATCGGTGACCACGGCTGCTCTTCGAGGTGAGATGGATGGCTTCCTTCTATTCGGGATGTGTGAAGTTGCCTCGGACAAAGAGCGTTGACACCGAGTTGAGGGGATGGGTGTCAGATGGACGTGTCAGAAGAGAAGGGAAGTCAGGGAAGACTGGTACGTTAACGAGGCTTCGGTGAGGTTCAGACGAGGCATTAGCAAGCTCAAGGGTCTAGAGCACACAAAAAAGCCGGCTTTTGGCGCAAATCTGACCAACGTATTCAAATCTTCCCATAAAAAGAGAAATCTTTGCGTAAATTAGCTCCAGCCTTCCACCATGCAGTTTTTTAAAACTTTTTAGAACGATTAAACAAGCTAAATTTACAATGAAAACGTTGTAGAACTGTGCAACTCCAACATCTATGTTCGAGAATTTTCTGAAAGCTGTCTGTCGAGGTATGGCACTTCGGGATAGAGTTTACTACAAAGGTCAGAGTAATAAATGACGCTGTTATTTACAAATAAAGAGCCCAGGAGCTTCCAACTGAAATTCTATGATGTGAAAGCCTGAAGGCAAGTTTTAACTGATAGCCACATCAAAAACGTCCAGGCTATCAATGCAATGTAAAAGAGCTGTGGAATTATAAATAACAATCTAAGGAATTGGCAGGACATCTCTAGTAAACTTTTCCATATAAATTTGATATAAAAATTATTTTTTCAACAAACCTAAATGTTGTAAATTTTTATACAGCAGGCACATTAAGAAACTTGCCCTGAAGAAGAAGCCACACTCTTGAATCAGATGTTGGTGCCTTGATATCGGCATGAGAACAGATAAAGAATGTTTTAACTTAGACACAGTCCAAACAAAGATTTTTTTTTTCGTTTGGAAAAAGAGGCACCGAGGTCTACCAGGTTGAAAACAGTGCCGTGGAAAGAAACATGATCGCTAACGCTCCCGAAGAGAGGTTCTAAAGGAACGTACCAAAAATTGACTAATAGTGAAAGTTACCGGCAGAATCCCCAGCCTCGAAAAAATGTGAGCAAAGAGGAATGTAAAAAAAGTAGAATGTCTAAAAATAAGCGCACAGCTTTCGTTGAAATTCCAGCCGTTGACGGAACAGTTGCCGGTTTCTTAAGATGCAAGTAATTAATTGGACACGTGGAAGAACTCGACTGTCCATTTCATACATCAGGTGTAGTGCTCTGAAAGGTTCGGATGCAGTTCCCAAAGGGAGCCGTGTTACTCCACGTTTGGCCGCGCTTGGCCGCGTAGTCTAAAGAACGAGAAAGTGACAGCGTGCCGTCAGCGATAAGAGCGTTTTTAATTAAGCACTTGGCTAATGCTGAATGTAATTGTCTTGCAGGAGAGTAATTATAATTTTCTCTCACCGCAAAGAACGCACTCCTACAAAAAAGCGGATGTAGGCAGCGCAAATAAGAGCGCGAGCTTTGACACCATTGCAGCTGGTTTATGAAACGAAGCATAAAAGGCGCAATGAAACCAGACCCGTCTGTGTAATGAACAACGGACGTATGTGAGTTTCTTTCGTTTTGAATTAA